>JAOCPS010442886.1:0-11917 GCA_025505425.1 Graphium colonna
GGGATTAAGGATTTAGAGAGGATAGGAGTGGGAAAAGAAAAGGGTAGACATGGTCATCCGGCATCCCCAAAAGTAATACATACTTTATTTTATGCCAACTTTACAAAGCTAGCGTTAACGTATTATGCTAATCAAAAGCAAAACACTGATGTTAAAATAGTAACGTTAGTTGTTTTAAAATTTTATTATTTTAAATGAGAATTTCCCAAATGCCAAATGAAAACTTTAATTTGAAATAACCAGTAGCGGCAACGTCATGCGTAAAGACCTAATGCAGCAGAATGTCGACGTATGGTATATCATCTACACAGTTCACAACAGTTAAATTCAGTTCATTTGCGTTTTTATGTTTTGCGGTTGTCATGCCATTGTACTTTGAACATTAAAACAACAACTGAAAAATGATAATTGCATGAGAGCAATTGCACAATTAATAAAATTTTATGTAGCTTTCAAATACAATGATTGCAAAGTTAAGTAAGACAATATTTGGAGTTCAAAAAAAAACTCTCTGCTCGTAAACAAATGTAATAATTATAAAGCCTTTTTTTAGTGAGGTTTAAATTCATTGTGGTTGATTTGGTCTGACTACTAGGTCATATCGACATCGCACAGATCATAACTCCACGGTGGTTGTCATCATCTCTAATAAGAAATTTTGGAATCTCTGATGATCTCTTAAACACTGCTGCAACTTTTCTTGAGGCCAGTTGAAAGACAGCCACTAAACGAAGACAGACTCTTGCCTCTTCGTATTTTTGTGGAAACTGAAGACCACGGAACTTGGACCAAATTGCCTGTAAGTTCTATTACCCCATTTCTGGTCTAAGGAGGCTGTTAACATTAGGATGGGCGGCATAGGGCACTATAGTTCCGAAATAGCCACGACTTCGTGTGAAAACTGCCCTTTTTCAGATTTGCTCAGGCGCCTCCTTCTTTGTCATCACTCTCACAAGAAAGGTGAAGGCACTCCTTTCCATATCTCCACTCAGCATCGCCGACTATGTATATTTTAAACAAATGCTGACAGATAGAGGTCACGTTTTTATATAAAAAATCCACAGCAAAAATTGTTGTATTATTTAAGACTTCAACATTAACGGAAAGTCTAACTTTTACGTTTTTTATTAGTTAAAAACTTTTATGATAACTCTACATAATCAAACAACATCTCCTAATTTATCTAGTGTCTTTGAAATGAAACACAGGATTAATTACAAAGAGTACGCGTGGCGTATATCCCTTAGGCTGCTTTTTAGTTTTACCCGTGCAACGAGCTTTCACCCATTTGGTTGAGATAAAAATTTATACTATTTCTCTTATCGTCGATAAAATCAAACTAAAAAGTGTTAACTCAATCACGATTTTAAACTAAAATCTTATAAGTTTTGGAAGGTAAACGAGGCATATTTAGGAGCATAATTTATAAAGTTTATTTAAGTAAACACTGCAGGAGACAAGTTTATGTCAGCTGAGAAGTTGATTCCAGCATAAGTGAATAAAACAAGATAGTCACTGTCTTAATTTATCTACAGTTTTAATACTCCATAGTAATACATTAAAAGACAGTAAATATAAAGAAAATATTCAGGCTTCAATAGGAAAAATTCATTAATCAGTCAATAATTCAGCTTTTAATAAACAATTTGGGCTTATTTCTGTAAATATTAATAAATAAATATTACACAAAAAACCTACAAAAAATATACTATTAATACAAAAAGCTTTTAGAATAGAGCACGGTTTATGTGCTAGTGATAACCGTAGCTAAGTATTTAGTGACATAATAAAAATTTAGAGAATTCTACAAGCAGCTAACAATATTAACTGTGCAATGTAAATCCAACTTGTGGAATAACGTGGGATGTTATTTTATTATTTGTCATAGAGCGCAGGTAAGCGAACAATTGCCGTAAGCTAAAGTGTGAACCGTGTGCACCAACAGCAAAGGCACGTCTAATTAGTAGCCGCGCGCTGAGCTTTGTATATTAAACAAATTTATAATTTCCGAAAAATGGTAAAATGTGTAGCGCCGTCTTGCAAAAACAATATTAAATGTTCACGAATTAGAAATAATTTAAGAGTGGTCCACAAAGGAGGCTGTAAGACGCAAGACGGGGTAAGGCGCTAGCCAAGTGTTTTACCAAAAAAATTACAATTTCGACACTTTACGCATTCATATTTTAGAAAGAAACATTAAGGCTGATAAGAATTAAACACTTAATTTTTAAAATACATACATGGGTTATATTATTACATTTTTCTTTTTAAACAGAGAACGATTTTTTTTATTTTAATATTGATTATAGCAAACATATTGTTGAATGTTATAAAATTACGTCATATTAAAGAGTACATTAAATAATAAATTTTTTTACGTTACCAAAAAACAATAGAATTTTGTAATCATGTATGATTAACATTGTGATAATCTTTACACAAAAAATAATATTAAATAAATTACGTTTTATTTAAAACTCCAACATATTTTACTCTTTACTAGACTAGTAAAATCATACAGAACTGTCAATACTACGCCTCTATATAAATATGTATAGAACATTACTTATGCTTGGCACAAGGGGTGAAATGCGATGTAGGCACTCTATGTTAATCTATACTTTGAAATTTTTATCCAATTTGTATAACTCCTTTTTAACATTATGCTTTTAACGTAAAAATGTTTAAAAAAATACATTTTTCATATATACTAATGTAACTAATTAAAAATACAACAACGTTCCTTTTATGTTCTGGGATCGTATACATATATCGTACAAATAGCATGAGTGTTTGATGTTTATGGACAAAATGCAGAAAAAAACTTATGTAGCTTAATTGATTATCAACTTTAGAGTTGCGTGTATAGTAAAATATTAACTGTTAATATTTACTACTTTTTGAATTCTATTGGGGTTAAGATTATAAAGTTACTAGGCAACTTATAAAAGAATAAATACAAACTTTACATCGCCATTTCGGCTGCAGTGGCTCTCCTTTCAGACTTACATAGCGGATGCTTAGTATTGTGGGCCAGTTCCCTTTAATTAAGTCTAAGGGTAGGCGCGCATTAGTGATTTTTATCACTGTGATTGATGCGTCTCTGCCACCGCGTACGTTATCCGATATGAATAGTCACCCAATTGTCATGTATACAAATGCGCGCACTTTCATTATTTTTTTATTTATGCACCTCCTTCTGGCCTGACCTGGGAGTCCTTTATTATTTTCGACCCAATCTGTGTTTTATTTGGTCGATAGTTA
The DNA here is from genome assembly GCA_025505425.1 of Graphium colonna. Classification (NCBI taxonomy): domain Eukaryota; kingdom Metazoa; phylum Arthropoda; class Insecta; order Lepidoptera; family Papilionidae; genus Graphium; species Graphium colonna. The sequence goes on from JAOCPS010442886.1 coordinate 3,265, forward strand.
TACGTGCATACAGTAGACATGTCCCACCCTATTCCACTTTACCTTAGGTGTTTCTGATTATTTTTATTATATTTCTGACGCGGGCTAAACTTCATGCCACGAATGTAGTGTAAAATATACAACAAACATTTTTATAAGAATTATGTCAACGCCAAATGTCACGAAAGCTGGTTCGTTGCGATAACAAATTCGAAGTGTAAAGTTTCAGAGTGATGAGTGGAAAGGATTTAACTTTAACGTTTTATCTTCAGCTTGAAAATATAACTCTTTAAAATAAAATGTACACGACAAATCTTTGTACAATATAACATTTTCCGCATTTGAATACATATTATGGTAACGATTTCATATCCAAAAAATATATTTGCAAAAATTTAAAAGCTGTTATTTCATTTTTTGTTTTTGCTTTTAGAAAACTCCTTACGAAATATTCAGAAAAAAGTCAAATAGAAAAATAATCATCAACCGATTTCAAATAATGAAGAGGGTGAGACCCTCTTCATTCTTTCGCTTTCTCTTCGACTATATTTTTGTTTGAATGTTTGTTGATTTCTCAACAAGGTATAAACAAGGTATAAACGATTTTCAAAATTCTTTTTATTTATAAGGAAACAGTTACAAGACGACCTCATATAATTTTCATGAAAATAGAACGACCTGATTCTTTTTTAAATCAAAATAAATTGTTTTACGAACGTTCACTTCTAAGCGTTTGAAGTCGTTATACGTTATATTACTATCTATTCGTGAATATAATTCAAAACATAATTCGCCAAAGTTTTAGCTATACCAAAACCTAATTTTGAGGATAGATCTAATAATGTGGAATTCATCGTCAACATTAAACTTTATAAAAAAATCCTTTCCTAAATTTCATGTGAAAAAGGACCAATTACTAAAATTTTCATAATAGTAATTTCTAACAGACAAAAATAATATTAAAAAGGATGTATTATTATTTATGGTATTGCAGTTACTCTGCAATACTGTAAATAATAATACAATATAACTATAGAATGCATAACGGATGACTAAAAAGTCTTCAAATAGATTTAGTGGTTTCTACGGCTTAAAATACATTACGAAGTTTATTTCTATTGCACATTCGCTTTTTTTGTAATTTCTATCGTCAGAAATTAATAACCGGATGACAAAATTATCTAAAATTTTAAAGTAAAAAAGTTTTACATGTAATAAACAAACACCGTCTTTAAATTAATTAACAAATAAAAGTAGAATTAACAAATACTAGAAGCATTTTGAATCCGTATGTAAAAATCGGAACAATTTTCTAATGGAATGAAATCAACTTGAAAAAAGAACATTTTAAAATAATTTCTATTTTATTTTTGAACACCTAAGAGTAATCATGGCGATATTGTGAAATACATAGCTCTTCATTTTATAGGCATTTGATAATTTTTGTTTACCCATTATAAAATTACTCAAATAGAAATGCGAACTGTTTTGATTTGTTTAAATTTTAGAACAAATCAAGCAACAATTCCATGTGATATAATTATGTGTACAATCATCACTCTTCCTTAATATTAATGAAGGATCTTTTAATTTGTCGAAACCTGACAAAATGAAACATAAAAAAATAAAGATTTTAAATATATTGGTGAAAGATTACTCGAAAATATCAGTTTGCAAAACACAATTAAAATTTTTAAACATTGGTCTGACTGTCTGTAAGTTTGTTCATGGATATTTTAGTAAAATACAAAATTTCCTTTAATGTTTCCTAAATATACAACTTTTTCGAACATCCAGGGCACTTGCATTTTAACATGTTGCAATTTAAGGAAAGAAACGTTTCAATGGAACCTTGGAGCTAATCAACAAAGCCAACGCAGCAGCTGAATGCTCTATTCCCATTCCATGCATGTACGGCAGTCAGTTAAATTGAAAGCTTTACATTCACACATGTTGGTCGTACTTGCATGTAGTATTGGAATTGTAGATAGAATTCACATCCCTAGTATTTGAGACAAGTTTCAAATACTATCCTGCACAATATTTTTTTAAATTACAAAAATGGAAATACAGTATACATTTTAAACTAGCGTCATAATGTCATGTATTTAATGCATCTTTTAAAGTTATGTAATACTCAAGTGGTTTCTTAGTTGGTTCATGTACTGGTATCATTCAGAAGTAACTTTTTTTCTCAAAGCATGCAAACTTTTGCTAGGCGTTTATGTCTATATATTCCATTTTCTTAACAAATATTGGTATCATATTACCCCTTTCACTTCGCATTCACGCATTAAGGTTGTCAATTTTGTATACTTAAATGAGGCTTCATACTATATCCTTTAAAATTAAGTTAGTTAAGTCTCCAAAAAAGTCTGATATAGCCGTAATAGTACGTGACAACGTTACTACCCACACATAATAACGAATTTTAAAATAAAAATTAGGTCAAACATCTCCGCAATTTATGAAACGAAGTTTTGAATACTAGTCAGGACAGCTGTTACATCACAACACCTCACTGCGTAGCTATGGTTTTCGAATTGTGTGAGCCCACGTGTAGAAAAATTTCCAGAAAAGACAGACAATTAGGATGATGTAATTATTCCAGCAGAAAATGAAGGGCAATTCTTATCCTTGAACGACGGCAGCAAGTGCTTGCAGTTGTTTTAGAATATGGATTGAGGATTAACTGGAAGAAAGTCAAGATGCTGAGGCAGAGATAGAGTATTTAGGATATGTTATCAAGGATAGAGAAGAACGGCAAACTAAGCCCAGGGCGGGTAAGCAGCGCAAAAGTTTCTTAGGGTTGACTTCCTATTTTAGAAAATATATTGAGCAATATGCTACCATAGCAAAGCCCTATCTAACTTGCTAAAAAGGATATTAGGTTTGTTTTAACGTGGAGCAACAGTGAGCTTTCTATATATTAAAGAAGAAGAGCCAGTTTTAAAAATATTTAACCCTAACCTAGGCCCTTAAGTTTATACTGATGCCTCTGGTGTTCCTATTTCGGGTATTATTTTAATGACAATATATTTATATAATAATAAATACTGCTCTGCATCCACTTTAACATATGAGCTGTTAAATAAACGAAGTAGCAAGTAGCCCTCCAAGTTGCGAATTAGAAGCATTATTAATAATTGACAGTATCAAAAAGTTCTGTCATTATTTGTATGGGAAACACTTTATGTTGGCAAGTGATTGCAAGGCTTATCAGCAAACACTTAATAAGAAAGACGTGTCAGCTAAAGTAGCTCGGTAGGTAATAATACTCAATAATACAATTTTGAAGTATAGCACAGAGCAGGTGAGAAGATGCGCCATGATGACTCACTCAGCCGTAAACCCTAAGTCACTATGGCGTCATTGCTTGACAAAATCAAGCAAGCACAGCATCAAAACGATGGTGTGAAGGCCATAAAAGGTATATTGCAAGAGAAAACTAATAAGGTTTATTTTTCGAACGGAGACGTATATTACGAGGGACCTAGTAAACAGTTGGTAATGTCTAAGCAGTTGGAAAATTAAATAATAATAAGAGTTTGTGGAAATAGTCTTTTATGAAATTGAGAGCATGATTATTACATAAAAGATATTGATTTCTTCTATTCCTTGCCTATTAGCTTCAAGGAAATAAGGAAAGCACGAAGGGTTTTTGAACCCTATTGTAAAAAAAAGTACATCTTTGGATAACTACAATAGCAACTAAATCTCGCAAGCAGTATGTACTCATTATAAACGATCATAATGAGCATTACTTACGAACACTACATCGAGTGCAGGCACAAGGAATAAACTCCGGATTCACCAACAAACATTTGAAAATTTAAGAAGCTTAATAATAGACAGAGGAATTGCTTTCCCAAGCAGTGTTTTCAAATAAATATCTTAAGGAAGAGGATGTTCAACACATAACAGTTATTATTGGAATTCCCTGTGATAATGGACAAGTTGAACAAATTCATTAAATGATTATCCCAATGATAACAAAATTAAGCGTTGAAAATGCAGTTTTGTGGTACAAAGGCAGTTGGGCAAAGTCCAAAAAACGCTGAATGGCACACATCACAAATGTTTAATTCCTTAATATATATAACTGCATACATATTTGCTTGCAGGTTGTAATGGGGGTATTTCGCGGAATATTGCTAATAGAAAATGGTCTTATAGAATTGTATATATATAACCCTTCAATTTACATATAGGTACCAAGATATGACTCAAAGAAGATGTCAAAATAGTAAACCTAGTTAAGGAAGAAATGGCTAATCAGTAGAACAGTGACAGAGAAGAACTATGCAAAAGAGCTAAGGATTATATACAGGCGGTGCAACAAGTAAACACTCACGTGTTTTCTTGTTGCACCGCCGCTTAATTGCTTTATTTCTATTATACAGTATCATCACTACTATAATAGAAGTAAAACAATTAAGCGAACTCCGATTAGAACAGGTTTAAAACTGAGAGTTAAGTGCCTAAGACCTTATAAGATCAATCTGAATTACCGCTATGTTATGGAAATCGCTGATAGTTCCACAGAAGAAGCCAACTGTACTTCCAATACTAGTGACCAGATGAACATCATCCGACGCATGGATCACCTATCTTTTCAGGCTATCTGGTGATCAGCCCGCATAGCCCTAATACAACCAAGAAACTAAAACACAAAGTCATTGTCCACCTGGGGGATTCGAACCCACGATCTCCGGTTTACAAATCAAGGGCCCATACCGGAGGCGGTACAAATTATTAGCTTTCGGTATTATACAAATATATTAGCTTTTAAAGATGGTGTGTCGCGTAGTTCGGTGTACAAACTCAACAGCAGGTATAATTCCGAACAATTCCTCTGAACACTCCCCGTGGTGGTATATGTGATGAAAAATGCTAAGAGACAATATATGACATACCTTATATGAACTATGCACTTGTTTATGTAATCCGATGTTTATCCAAAAAAAATTTGTTACAAAATCGATGACTTTTGCTAAAACCGGTATAGTTCTTTCCGTTTTTAAGGCGAATTAAATCAAGTTGGAATACGTTCGTTTAAAAGTTGCTTACCCAAAATCACCATTTTTATGTTATTTCAATGTCAATAATGATTTATTTGATTAGTTTTGTGTTTTGTTAAATTTCAAGCTCATTTAGCGCTTATTTATTGCTGTAAACATAAATTTTGGCTGACCATAAATAAGAACACTGCTAACTTTGTATTAAGCTATCAAAGGACCACCCGAAATCGGGCAAAAAAATAGCTGTAGCGGAAAGCACACAGGTTTAAAATATAGAGGTATATTAGTGCTCAATTAGTGTCATCGGAAGAGCAAAAGTGTTATGTAAAATTTTTTTTTCAAATTTCGAATTAATTATTGCTAAGGTAACGACGCGAGCAGTATTATGAGTAGATTGAGGTTCGGGGACCGGCACCAATACGATTAAAAGACAGCACTATTTAGTACTCAATTAGCGCTATTGGAACATCACAAGAGGTTTGTAAAAAAAAGCACTCCTTACGGGCCGACCCGATAGTCCTTTATTATTTTAGGCCCAGTCAATTTTTTACTTCGTCCATAGTTATTTAATTAGCATAGCAGTTTTTTATGTCACATGTGTGATCCTGGTTCTAGGGTACAGTGTTTCCCATTTTTTTATTCTGTTTCTGATTCGGTCTTAGCTTAACGTCCAGAATGTAGAGTAAAATACACAACAAATATTTTTGTAAGCATTATGTCAACGCCACATGTCACGAAAGCTGGTTCGTTGTGATAACAAATTCGAAGTGTAACGTTTCAGAGTGAGGAGTGGAAAGGATTTAACTTTAACGATTTATCTTCTGCTTGACATTGTAACTCCATAAAATAAAATGTACACGGTATATCCTTGTGCAATGTTACATTTCATGCATTGCAGATTATATTCAAAAATTACATCTAGATAAATTTTGTAGCTGTCATTTCATTCTATTTGTGAAGTACATTATATTTGTGAAGTATTTTTTAACTCATAAAATTAGCTGCTAGTAGTCGGAAAGTTCTGGACTATAATAATAATAACATAGTTTATAATAATATTAAATAGCAAGGAATAAAATGTCATATTTCAGTTAGGTATTTAAATGTTTTTTTTCTAACAAGAAATGGTTGTTTTAAACTCTGCGTATTTATATAGTTAAAAAGAAATAAAGTAGCGATATCAAATAAATTGAAACAAGAGTTTGTCTACGTTTTTTTTTTATTAATAATGGCTGGAAAGGATGTATACCCTTTGCCTGATTTTAGGAAAGTTCGTGTGCAAAAAAATATCTTAACGTAAAAGTGCAATTATAAATGTTAAAAAACGTTTAAAAGGATGGTAGAGCTTAACATCCTTTCACAGCTTTTGCTGCACTTTTATGGCATAAAATAAAGCATGCATGACTTTTGGGGATGCCGGAAGGCCATGTCTATACTTTTCTTTTCCCGGCCCTTTCCCCTCCAAATCCCTAATCCCAACCATCCTATCCAATAAAACTATGGTATCCAATTTCCCAGGTTGACAACGCACTCGCAACTCTCCGGATGTTGCATGTGCCCATGGGTCTCTCTCACTCTCGTAACAATCCTCGCAAAATATTCAGAAAAAAATCAAATAGAACAATAATTAAAAACCGTCTTAAAAAAAAGGAAGAGGCTTTTTTATTAGCATGTTTACTGATTTCTTCACAAGTTATGAAACGATTTCCAAAATTCTTTTTTACTTATAAGGATACAGTAAATATATAGGGCGACCTCATATTACTTTCATAAAAATCGGTCATACCGATTGATTTTTTAATTCAAAATAACCGAAAATTTGTTTCATGTACGTTCTAAGTTAAGTTAAGCTAAGTTCTTCTTCTAAGGCGTTGGGAGTCGGTTTCGCTGTTTTCTTTGAAAATTATTATTTTTCTATCTATTCGTGAATACAATTCAGCCATTATATTATTATTCTTAAACCTAATTTTAAGGGGAGATCTAATAATTTTGAATTAATCATCAACAAAGAACTTTATAACCAATCTTTTAATAAATTTCAAGTAAAATAACCAACGATTACTTTAATGTTGTTAATAGTATTTATTTATTTATTTATTAGGACAAACAACAGCGATACACTTAGAGAACATCTTTTTTTTTAGATTATTAACTTTAAAGTAAGTATACCACCTTTAACGTTTGCCACTGAAACACTAAGTGACGGTTAAAAAGTGACATTATAGTAAATTGAACCTAATTTTATTATCAAATTACAAATAAAAAGTACATAATTGCCAAACTTAGACATAAAAAAACTGTAAAAATAATATTTATTATCTTCTGCCCACACAACCTTAATCTAGCGACTAAGGTATCAATTTATGTGGCTATTGTGCTGCCAAATCTACTGTATTCTTCTGAGACGTGGTGTGTTTCGTCACCGCATACGCACTCTGAATCGTTTTCACCTAAATGCCTAAGTACCATCATGAAGATCAGACGGTCCGATCGAGTGCGTAATACCAAAGTTTTGCGACGAGCCAATGTCGGTGGCATTGAGGCCTACTTAATGCAAATTAACAAATGCAAGATACGTCTTGTATTTGTTAATTCTACTTATATTTCTTAATTAAAATAAAAAAATATGTATTTGGAGTAGTTGTTTGTTTATTTCGTGTAAAACTTTTCTCCTTTTTAATGACCAATGGACAAATAGCATAGGAGAAAATCCCACGGCGGACAAAAATTAAATTGTGAGCATATAGTATATAGTGGGTTGTGGGAATTAAAGAAAAAAACTTTTTCAAATTACACATTATTTATTCGGCGTGATCAATTTCTACTGTGATTTCGTCCAAAAATACCATTGTGGCTTCGATTTGTTGTTGATGCCTATCCTGGGATAAAAAAAATACTATTCTGGCATTATGCGCGCTATCCCGATGGTACGGTGATCGTGTTTACTCGCTCAATAATAATTTTCGATTCTCTACCTTCCTTGTCTTGCTGGCTTTATTAAAATATATGTGGAGCATTTTCGCGTTCTGACATGTCATGACTGAATTCGTCCTCTTATTAGTATCTTGTTGTTGATTAAGCCTTGGTGCTGACAGAGCTCTATCAAGTAGACACCATTGGGTCTCGTATGTTCACATCAGTACGATCTGAATAGTCGTAAATAATAGCTGCCAAATGTGAATAGTAGCAGTTCTTCATAGGTTAACTTTAAGAAATCTCTAAAATCTGGATTGCTTCTACGTAATGGAATGAATGCAACTCTTCCTCTATTTACATTTTAATCACGTATTGCGCCAATTCGTTCTTTGTATTTATTTTGTCATTTAATATGATAATGAACCGTTCGACGTAAAGACTATTTTATACGGACACCTGGTAGCATTGGTGATTATATTGAAGTCCGTCATCATATTTCGCATATGTATATTAAAGTATGTATGTCGAAATATTTTAAACATCCATTTATGGCCTTGATGACACATTGATACATAGTTATAATCCATGACTTATTGGCGTCGTCTATTGTTCTCCCCAGGTCGAATGAATTCTAATAAAATATAAGATTTTTAATGAGTGTTTTTTTTTTTTTTTATGGAAAGGAAGACAAACGAGCAGACGGCTCACCTGATGGTAAGTGATCCCGTCGCCCATGG
>JAOCPS010442996.1:0-11916 GCA_025505425.1 Graphium colonna
GTTAGGCTTAACTTGCGAAGGACCTTACCAATAAGACGTGGCCAAAGAATTTATTATGATTGATAGTACACTCTTATAAGTGTAATAGGGTCGCATTCGGGTCACGATCACGCAGAATATTAGCCCCATAAATCGTTCCGTTATTTTATTGAAAACTTACGCGATAACACGTTGAACGGCTGTTAATGTTGCTGGAAGCTTGTTGATGTGCACTTACCACACGTGTAGTAATCTAGGGGCCTGATGATATTTATCATATATTCTATATATTAAAGAAACAAGTAAAGTGGTCATATTTAAACGTAATATTTACAAGGTTAAATATTCTATATGTCTCATAATTTGTTTCATATAACGAAGATCCCCGTTGCATTTTTTTTTCATTAAAATATATACATTATTGAGGCCAATTATCATTGAAAGGTAAAATTTGTTACGGCAACGCTGCCGAAGCTCGGAGAGAATATCAACGCCTTTTCCCTGACCGGAGGATTCCAGTGTTCTCATCAACCTATCGACGATTCTTTGAAACTGGCTCCGTTCAAGGACGACAAATTGATACCGGAAGACTTTGGCGATATACTGCAAATGACGAAGAAGAGATCATTCAAAGTTTTATTAATGATCCCAATACGTCAACGAATATCGTTGTTATCGAGAGTTAGGTTAGGTTAATTTGAAAATTTAGAGTTAGTTTATTTAGTTAATTTAGGGTAAGTTGGAAAATTTAGTCTGTTGTACATTTATCGGACCGACATCCCTACCATTACCAGCTTGTGCAAACGTTAGAAGAAGGAGATCCAGAGAGGCGATTAGAATTCTGTCGGTACATACTCAATGCCGACGCGGAAGATGAAGATTTTATAAAAAAACATTTTATGGACCGACGAATTAAAATTTGACAAGGACGGCATAACAAATTATCACAATTTGCACTATTGAGCGTCAAAACAAGAAAAAAATCCGAGAAAACTCAAAGAAACTGCATCATAGCGAAGATTTTCACTTAAAGTGTAGATGGGCGTTTTTAATGATAAATTGATTGGCCCATATTTCTTGTCCCAGAACTAAAATGTTCAACATTATGAAGATTTTTTAAGAAACGAGCTACCCACATTATTGACAAGCGTTCCTGAAGATACTAGAAATAATTTAATGTTTCAACAGGATGGATGCCCAGCTCATTACCGCATTAGTGTTATGCAGTAACTAGATGCAAATTACCCTAACAGGTGGATAGGCAGAGGTGGACCAGTGCCATGGCCTGCAAGAAGTCCGGACTGAACGCCCTTAGATTTTTATGTCTGGAGTCACAAACCTGATTGAGGTTACATAAACCAAGCCCTTCATATGGCTTGGTTTATGTGACCTCAATCAGGTTTGTAGAAGAATTGAGGGAGAAAATTATTCACGCAGCAGACCAAATGAGTAACTAATTTTCTTCAAGAATAACAAAAACCGAAGTGCGAAAACGTGTCTGTACATGTTTCAGGAATTACACATTGAGCAAGAATCATAAAAACAAAATAAAGATATTGCTGTATTCATTTGTTTTATTTTTTCTTTTCAAAATAATTCTACTCCGTTTTAATATTCAGCTTACCGTTGTCAAGTTAAAAAACAATTGAAATTATTTTTACTGACTTAAATATTGACTATTATACCTTTTTGCATAGCTAATTAGTAGAGAATGATTTATTAATAATTTGTATGTTTATATATTCATAGTGATTTTTAAGCTGATTTATGCAAATAAATCAAAAATATATTTATTTTTAACCATCACTTATTAAGCATTATTTGATATGTGTAGGGGTTATTATATTTTGTTGCTAAGTCCTCTACTCATAAAATTTTTTTTAAATTATGTCAGAAAGGGGTAAAAGTTGAAATTTTTTCAAAAATCACAAAGTTAAATATAACTCTAAAACCGTTAACTTTCGGCTACGCAATCAGGTTTTAATTTGTTGTATTAGAGCTTCTTAATCTATTGTTGATGGGAATACGTTCAGTTCCAAGTAAACCTGTATATTATAGACCCAGATGACAAAATATCTACTGCTAATAATTGAAATGACTAAATTTACAATATACTATATAAGATAAATTATATCGTAACGTTTTTTGGGAGGTATTGCACGAATAGGGAATCGACAAAGAATGCATTGAGGTATTACAAGGAGTTTACGAGAAAGGATCTAAGTTTCCCATGCATAGAGGCGTCCGACGAGGCGATCCAATGTCTCCGAAAATATTTACAACAGTCCTAGAAAGTGGTTTTAGAAAACTCAGGCGGGGGGACTAAAGATAAATGAGGAATACCTACATTACTTCCGTTTCACGGACTATATAGTGATATTTGCAGAAAGTCTGGTAGACTTGACATCTATGTTAAATGATTTAGTAGAAGAGAGTAAACATGTTGCCTTGTTCATCAATATTACAAAAACGAAAGTTATGACAAATAGTGCAGTAAACGACTCTGTAAGCGTTGATGGCCAAGAGGTAGAATACATAACAGAATTCATTTACTTGGGACAACCAGTTTCTTTTCAAAACCATACAACAAACGAGATACAAAGAAGAATAGCTATCGCATGGAAAAAGTACTGGAGCTTAAAAGAAATCATGAAAAATAAATGTATACACATCAAAATTAAAAACAAAACTCTTTGACACAGCAATACTATCATGTTTGACATATGGTTGCCAGACTTGGTCATCAATATGTCAACGGAAAATGCTAGGAATAAAGCTGTCACATAGAATAAGTAGTAAATTTTCAATGTAACTTAACCTCTGATTTTTACTCGCAAATGATTTTAATCGATAGAGAATATTTATTTATGAGATACGTGTAATCCAAAATATGGCGGAAAAGTAATAGTAAAATGCAAAAAAAAAATAAATACGTAAAATCACACGGTTGAAATCGGCCATATTGACACTAATTTGGCGTTACGGCTACTCATCAATGCTGCCAACATGGTAAAACAAAATTAAGCAATAAATCAATCAGCCGACATTAAAACCTTATAAAAGTAAAACTATATTAAACGCTAAATTATAATTAAATGTTAACTTACTTTTGTATAATGAATTTTCTAAATAATCTACTATTTTTAAGTGTGTTCCGCCAGAAAACCCGCTCGTCGCCCCTTCGCTCCACTAGTACTCGTTTCGCTCAGGACCACCTACGCGAACTTCTGGCTCCGCGCTTTTATATTGCACCCTAGGGGTAGGGCAGACTAGTATCACATGGAGTCGGGGTGCCCTAGTAGTATATCCGTGATATTACTCGTTAATCGCAAATTAACGTCCGTCTCACTCGTTAATAGCAAATTAACAGTTTTGAACTTTATTTTGTGTTCCGATATACGATACATGCAACGGTATGCGGAATGCGCTTTTTAATTAAAATCGACAAAAATATTTGACCGGTAATGAGAAAATCATTAATATCCACTTCCATGTTGAATAGTAAACGTTAATGGTGAATTACTAGTTATTTTTAACTGATAGTTAAAAAGATAGTTTTAATTTTTAATAAGTAATAAAAAATGGTATAGGGTTTGTGCACCATTATGTAAAAAGGTTGTACTGTATGTATGAAAAAAATATACAGGAATATGTATAAGCGACTTATCGAAAAGCAATGGCTGATTCTATGGTATGAATATTTTCATATTTTTCCTGTTAACAAAAACATATTTTTTCATTACGTTTCCCTTTACACGTGTTTTATCATTTTCAATTCTAACTAAATTAGAAGTATTTACAAGTAAATATAACGCGATCATGACTTTGTGAATTTCCACGCTTCATACAAATTACAAAAATTAAATTATTTTTCTCAGAAACTAATCATTTCCACCAAATTTTGGATTAGACGTGTCTCATAAATAAACATTCTATAGATTTAAATTATTTGCGAGTAAAATTCTGAGGAAATTTACAGAATAAGTAATCAGACTATAAGAAAAACTACTAAAATAATTGATATTGTTGAAAGAGTAAGAGCCTTGAAATGGAATTGGGCATGTCATATTCGTTGAATGCGAAACGATAGGTGGACTAAAAAAGGTATATAATGGATACCAATTGAAGAAAAAAGGAAAGGGCATCAAAAAAAAAGGCGGGCAGATCTCTTTGTATATAGGGTAGGACCGGACTGGATGACCAAAGCCATAGATAGCAAACTATGGAAAAGGATGGGGGAGGCCTACGCCTTGGAGGCCACTACTACTATTGTTAGCTCTAATCCCTGATTTAGATAAATTTCATTTATATTAAATAAATTGTAATAAATAATTTGATTGCATTTTTAAACTAAATTTTATATTTCAATTCAAATTTGTTATTTAGATTTGGAACTGTGTATGAATGTCAGTTTGGGAAACTTATATAGAATATCTTCAATTTGATTCTTTAAAATGTTGATTAATTGTACTATTTGAATAGTTTACAGTATTCATTAATAACATTTCCAAATCAAAACAATGTCAAATATATTGTAAATAAGTGGGTAAGGTTTATCGTATCTATAGTCTGTATGATTGCTATATTGTGTCTAATTTATAGTCTACGGGGGATGAGTGTTTATTTATTTATACGTTTACTTATTATTTATTGATTAATTTAATTAAATTATTTTAATTAAATTTTAAAAATCACTTATTTTATATTAAGAAAAAAATAATTCGGATTTAAATTCTATTCTATGTTTATGGTGAAGACTATATATATTTTAATCATTATAAGTGATAAGATAATAATAATTCTGGGTCGGATTTTTACATCAAATAATCAACAATTATTTGTACCTTAATGAAATACTCACCAACAATTATGTAAATGTAGTATAAGCAGTTTCTTATATTTCTATCTGGTTCACTTTTATGTACACAAACATTGACTATGACTCTTTTTTATGCTTTCTGTAGCTGTTTTAAAGCGACGCTTACATTTTTCGGTGCTTGAAATTTTCCTAAAGCAAATTTCACATGAAAATATTATAAATTACCTCTTTTACCAATCAATTAAAAAAAAAATACCTAAAAACTATTACAGTTCAAATTTTGGCGGACATAAACAATTTCAAGTAATACAAAATGAAGTCTGAATTTAAAAAGAAAAATGCTCCAAATTAGTATCGCAGTGAAATTTAACACATATATGTTATTTCACAATTTTCTGATAATAAAATACATAGTTTTAATTTATGAAAACCTTAGATTTTTATATTAATACTTAATTGCTCCTCATAAGAAATAACACTTTCATTGCTTCTTATTACGACTCACTATGAACTCCAAATCAAGCACTTATATTCATTAATAGTACGTGTGAAATATTCCTATTAAATATTGTTCTTACAATTTTTAATAAGGTTGTTCTGTAAATATATTTAAAATAAGTAACGAATTAAAAGACTTGCTATTTGTACAATTAATTTCTATGAGTTGAAGTGGGTTTTGACAACAACACTCATAGCAATTATTTAGTTTTATGTGTCTTTTAATCTATTTAAGCAAACATTTAGCGAACCTTTTGTACTTACATTTTTCTATTAATATTTGGTTAGTATATACGTAGAAAACAAGATGCATCAATTCAATGGCAGATTATTGGATGCGTGCCTGATCACTTGGAGTATTTGTATATAAAAGCCATCAATATTACACCGCATGGACATCGAGTGCATTCAAGTCACCACTCTTAGTGTACATCAACACTCTTAGTGTCACCATTTGTAAATGCCTACATTAAAAATAAAAATGAGTATATCGGCGAATATTATTATAATACAAAATTATTTAGTTAGTAGTAGCTAAAACTGATATGTCTGATCATAATATTACGATTTAGAAGATCTAGTCTATAACTAGTAGTTATATACTAACATTTCATGTTTTCTTTGTTCTCACCCATGTGAAAAAAAATAAAATATTGTATAATTTAATAACTTATGGGACACAGGGCGGCATCATATCCACCTATGGTAATATCATCACTTTTTTAGAAGATATTCCAATGGAAATACCATTGGACTTATGTTAAATACATTAAGTATACTTATTGTCACTATTTTTGACGACAGCAGTTAGATATGTTCTTGGACTTGTTTGCCATCGAAATGGTAATTTGAATTACTAAACATTCAATTCATTAAACGCAGAGGGCCTATGATTTTGTATTAGTGGCGAGAAATGGTAATATTGAGAGTGCTCTGCTTGCTTGATTCTTCTCGACATTGTGCAACGTTAACGTTGGGGGCGATACCTTTAATTTACTAACACTCCAGGCGAATAAGTATACACCTACTGATCTGGTATGATGACTGATAAGGTTTTGTCTGCACTAGGCAGTGACTAACTGCTTCTTTAAAACAAATTCGGAATCGCCATTGCTGTCACGTGAACAGTGTTTTTTACAAATTAAATATTATTAGAACTATTCAAGTAGTAAATTAATGAGAAGTATTCGGAGTTGCACCGCTTTTTCTTTTGTGGCCGTCTCTGATATGAAAACAAAATTGAAATGAACAGAACAAGATAAAATTGGCTTCTAGTCACTAACCTTCATCATTAAATCATCTGATATAATATAATACCATTACCTACCTTAGCTTTACTAGTCTATATGAACAGATTCTAGTTAAGACAATCGATAAAGTCATTCCTCTAGGTCTTATTAACGACTTGTATTATAGTACATATATAATATGTACTACGTCTCTATTCCCAGTATTTTTACAGATTTTAAAGTCTTTTGGCTAACTATTTTAAAGTTAGACAAAAAAAATACAGATTTTAAATGTCTGCTTTTGGCCAGGTCGGTAAACTGAAGAAAACTTTGGTTTTTATTACAAGTCAATACAAGTTTTTATTATAAGGCATTACAACGTCAATTTGAAGATGATAAGAAAAGATGTAAATTTTATATTTTTTTATGGAAAGGAAGACAGACGAGCAGACGGTTCACCTGATGGTAAGCGATTCCATCGCTCATGGACAAACACAACATCCGGAGAGTTGCGAGTGCGTTGTCAACCTGAGAGATTGGATAGAATAAGTTGATTGGATAGGATGGGGTTGGGATCAAGGATTGGGAGAGGGATAGGAATAGGAAAATAAAATGGTGGACATGGCCATCTGGCATCCCTAAAAGTCATGCATACTTTATTTTATGCCGACTTTATATAGGGCGGTGGTACTTCCCCAGGCGAGCACGGCCGTAAAAGTGCAGCAAAAGCTGTGAAAAGATGTTATGCTCTACCACTTTTCAAGTTTCACCTTTTTATATAACAAACTGATGCTTTATTATCTGAGGCGCAAATTCCTTTTTCTATTTAAGAAGTCTCATGGTAATAATATTTTCATAGACTTTTGTAAAAAGTTTATTGATTTGATAAGGCTCCGTATTTTAAAGAAGGCATTAAAAATTATGTGAGACTTAATACTTCAGTGATATTATTCATAATGTAAAAACTGATATCGCTTTAATATTTAATCAAACATGCAAAAATAACCAAATGAAGTTCTCAATCTTTAGACAAAGAAATAATATTTTAAGTGTATTATTATATTTTTATTAAAAAAAAAATCTAATATATCTTTTACTGTTCTATAAATTATTTTGAAATGCAATCTACAAATTTCAACAAAAAATACATGTGCATTTCATATTTTATTTTATATGTTTTATCGACTACATTAACCGGCCATCATAAAGTATTAACTATCGTTTTTTGGATTATCCTTCTTCTTCTAGTTGGCATTGATCCCAGCTATCTGTCAGTCTGCCATCACTATTGTACTTTGATTGATTGCGTAATCCTAGTATTTCGTCTTACCTCTATGAGTCTGCAGACCTTAGTTTTAATTTAATTTTCATAGTGTTTTAATTTTACTTTAAACTGAACTTATATAAAAAAATCGTACAATCTTTTTATTAAATAAAGATATTTCCCATGCAGTTTGCATAATATTTAAGTGTACTTTTATCTCAAAAATGCACTCAGCGTCGGAAACAACGACAAAGTGCATTTTCTACAGTAACAAGTGCCAGCTAAAATTCTCCGCTATACCGTCGGTAGGCTTAGGTCATTTTATTTAATTTGCTTTTTGAGTACATTTACAGTTTTATTATATTTAAAAGTTGTGAAAATGTATGTTATTATTGTATAATATATTTGTATGTATTAAAACTAGAATGATTATAGCAATCTCATCAAATTGATTTTTGACAACACATTTCAAAAAAAACGAGCAGGCGGCTATCGCAATGAGAGCAATCATGGACATCCATGGGCCAGTGGAGTTACAAGAGTGTTGCCGGTCTTTGAAATAATTATGAATAGGCTCTCTCTTGAATCGTCTATAAGTATATTGCTAGTGACTCGAGTCGCTACAGAGGTGTCGTGCGTAAAGAAAATGATCAATGGTCACCAGCGGTATTTCCGGACCGATACAACTTAGGGATCTCCAAGAAAAGAGTATATTCCTACTTTAAAAGCTTGCAATGCTCTTGTTACTCCTGTTGTGGGAGTCCATGGGTGGCGGTGATTACTTGCTATCAGGTGAGCCACATGCTCCTTTGCCTCCTTATTCATAAAAAAAAATGTCAAAATCATGCAGCGGTGCATTGCCAACCACTTAAGTGCTGGCACAAACAGTATATTGGTATTCATGCTATTTTAAATTAAAAAACACATAGAACTCAATTAATTCACAAATACTTAAAACACGTGAAGAAATTGTTAAATATATTTTTGTATGAAAGAGCATAAAAAAGAATTAAAAACGAAAATGTAATATAAGTCAACTTGAGAAAACAAAGTACAAAAAATGTCTCCCATCGAAATAGAAGTGTGAATCCCTCGTGTAGCAGAATAATTGACTGCAACTGTCACTGCTCGATTTTGTAGTATGTGGCAAGCCTTGAAAATTTGGTACGCTTTGTATTGTTATTAAGTGACTGTGAATTTTACCCAAGCAGAGGGTACATACACTTAAGACTATTTTTACAACACTTATTTTTCCTTTTTTAAACAATGCTCTAAACTTAATACATACATTCGACATATATTGACACCTAGAAACCGGAACAATTATCTGTTTGCCATATAAATAATTGTTCCGGGTCGATCATTGGTGTTTTCAATTGAATCTCCAAAGCTGAACGCAATGGCTAAGCAACTGCCAACGAGTCATCTAAAACAAAGTTATACTTTTACAACACGGATGAAATAACTTCTATTTATATTTTAATAAATTTGAATCATCTTACTTTAAAATGATTTGAGAAAACCTGATCTACCTTCTACTCTTCTCCCTTCTTGGTTTCATTCTTATTCGAAATGACCGCATAGGGAAGGGAGGAGAAGGTGTTGCAGTTTACCTAAGATCGAACCTTCCGTATAAAATGTTGGCTACCTCTACACAGATATACTCAGCTTCCGCTGATTATCTTTTCTTAGAGGTGTTAAAATAGTCTTAGGTGTTGTTTACTGCCCTCCTCGTATTGATTACTTCACTGATTTTGAATCGGTTATCAAATCTGTGGGTTCAGAGTACGCTAATCACGTCATCATGGGTGATTTCAACACTAATCTTCTGACACCAAAATCCCATCGAGCTCATAAACTCCTACATATCGTTGATTCAAGCTGTTTTCATATCTCCTCTCCAAGCAACTCATCATAAGCTCTCCGGTGAAGACACTTGGCTTGACATAATCCTATCATCTAATCCCTCCATGATTCCCTCTCATGGGCAATGTCCAGCTCCAGGTTTTTCCCATCATGATCTAATTTTACTCTCCTACACCTTAAAGCCTCCTAAACCTGCGCCTAAGGTCCTGCATGTGCGTTCATTTGTAAGTATGAATATAGAGCAACTATCTGAAGATGCGGCTAAAATTGAATGGGGATCGTTGATTTCTGCAGACACCATAGATGATAAGGTTCACATTCTTAACACATTGGTTATTAATTTGTATGTCGTTCACGTTTCCATCAGAAAGGTTAAATTGATACGACCGCACGGTGCACCGTGGATGTCCGAGGGCATTCGATTTGCTATGCGACGCTAGGATCGTGCCTTTAGGAGATTAAAAAAGATCGAACTGAAGAGAAATGGGCTCTGTACAAATTGGCTAGGAATAGGTGTAATCAGATGATACGCAATGCTAAACGCCGTCACATCTTTAACAATATTTCCTATTCAACTTCTGTCGATAGCTGAAAGTTCCTTAGAACCCTCGGTATCGGTAAGTCCCGTTTATCAAACCTTCCTAGCACAATATTACCAATTTTTCTTTGAATACTGGATCCTTCCCATCCTTATGGCGTAATGCGTTTATCGATCTTCTTCTGAAATGCTCTTATCCTTCTTTTCTCGGTCATTACTCACCTATCTGTTTTCTGCCATTTTTGTCCAAGGTATTTGAGTATTGTGTCAACAAACAGTTTTCTCAATTCATACTCATTAATAATTTGATAAGTCCTTTTCAATCCGGATTTAGACCTGGTCATAGTGCCACTACCGCCTTTTTTAAAATCACTGGCGAAATTGGGGCAGGGCTGGAGAACACTGAAGTTACTGTTTTGGTCTTAATATATTTCTCCAACGTCTTTAATACCGTCAGTCACGACATCCTTTTAGCAGCCCTCTCTCATTTAATGGTTTCCGTCGAAGCACTGGAATAGTTCTCTTCATATCTTCGAGGTCTTTAACATCATAATAAAGGAAAATGCCCATTTCGTATGGCATACCATAGCAAGTTGCATCAAAGTAATTTTTTTTTAAAGACTACACTTATTATATTAACTCCTACAGAAGTTCTTCTCGTAAAGAAATCCGGGTTTCGGAGATATTTGATAAAATAGAAAAATCTGAATTATTTAAATTTACGAATACGAAACTCGACTCAACATAACCAGCCATTCACTGGTTTCACCAACTGCATCCCGCATTCCTGGCAGTTTTTCTTGTAACGTTGCACTTTCATTTCTAAGTATTGCAATTCTCCCTTCGGCACGTTCAGCATATATAAAGAGGGGTTAGAAAGGGGAATACCATAGGAGGATACTCTCACCCAACCCAACCCCACCCTATAGCCTACTTTAGTGGTGAAAGACTTTCCCGACGTCTTTAAAGGACTTATGTTGAAATATTGTGCAATATTGAGAGTTATATATTAAAAGCCAGAATTACAGAAAGGAAAGTCATTCATAGCTGAGTGACAACCAGACGGAGGTGAGTAAAGACGCGGCTTAGTGTTACTGGGAAACAAGTATCTAGGGCCAGGAAACAGTCTAAATCAAGGACCACCCGTCAGCCAGTTGGATTCTGCAACGAAAAAACGACGAAGAGTCCAGTGGACGAAACATTCCACTCTGCAATCGACGGATTCGACAAATAGAAACAATAATCTGAAACACGGCAGTATCAAACTTGCTAAATACGGGCACTAACACTTTAAGAGACTTTACGTATGTAAAGCATCATACAAAAGAATACAATGATGCAATAGTCGGCAAGTCTGACGATCGGAAGACTATATAAAAACGCACAAAATGACTTTATGGGAAGCATCGGAGTAGGAGTAACCCCACTGTTGAACAAAGACGAATCACTAGAAGACGCAATACTCAACATCATGGTAGAGACTTGCATACAACTGGAGTGGACATCCCATGGAACAATTCTACTGATGGGAAATATGACATACCTCAACCAAAGGACAAAGAAAATGGAATTTTATATACGCACTTGCAGGAGTTCCGTTAGTAATAAATTAATAATAAAAATATTTTTTGTAATTTATAAGATATTAATATACAGGGTGTTTTGAAGATGAGTGTAGGCATTTAGCAGATCGGTAGGGTCCGTCCATACGATCATTTTATAG
>JAOCPS010443107.1:0-11916 GCA_025505425.1 Graphium colonna
GTAGAGCTGTGGATAATGGTACTTTCCGCACTTTTAGCATATACGTAAAAAAATTCTTCCGCACTCAAACGGTTAAACAAAACAGGACATAAACGTTATACTTCAATTTTGAAAAAAAAAATGGTCTTGAATTTGTAAACAAAACACGAAAAATCTTTTCGAGTAACGGGACATGAATATTAGACGTGTCCTCATCAAAATTTCTATAATGACAAAGGTAAAGCATATAGATATATATACTTATTAACTATGTGAACAAGCAAATCTTTAAAACTGTCACTCATATTTATCAGGGTGAAATAAGCTAAAGCAAGTGTGCACTCCGGCATTCGCCGCGCGGCGAATTGACGTTGACGTAATCGATCAAATTGACCAGATTTGTAACTTTTCACTGGGAGGCACAACGGAGTAATGCGCGCTTACCCTTGTAGGTCACGACTAATAATATCACGACTCTTAAAATAACATTAAATGAAATTGCGAAGCGTAGTTGCACCTCAACATTGATAATTAAAATATCTATGCGCAGCATATAGATTAGCCTTATTATTTTTAGATACCAAACCATATTTTACCACAAAAATGATATGACAAGTTTACAATTACACTGTAATACACAATAATAAAACAATAAACGTTCAACATGTCCAAACTTTTTAATTGATTTACTATTAAGTAGTAATGCAACAATACAAAAAAATGGTATCTATACGCGCAACAAACATACAGGCTGTATATCTACAGGATACATCTGGCTCAATCCCATCGTATTAAAGAAATTGTACAAATAACTTTTACTCTAAATCCAGGATCGTCGCGGATTGGGATGCATTTTCTGCAAAAAAACATTATTAATTCCTAAATTAAATACATCAAAAATTTGTATCCACAAGATTTGCTTTGACAGCTATTGCTTAAACTATGAATAAATAATTATATTTTATATTGCGCATAAACTTCCTATAACAAATAAAAAACTAAAAAGTTACAAAGCTTCTACAATGGGACGAAACTTACTATGAATACCAGCGTTATAGATTAGATTGAAAGTAAAGAAATAAAATAACACTTTTAAAACCAAAACCAAAAATATTATTTAAATGACATGAGATATACTTACTTTTGCTTGATACCAAAAAAATATTCAGTTTATTTTTCGATTTGGTACGTGAAACCAACTCTTAGAATTTATCACAGAATCCGTACAATCTAACATATTGGGCTGAATGAGTCATTTTCAATTCCATACTGAAACACGCTATATGTGGCGATCATATATGAATAATTAAAATATATTAAAAGTAAATATTAATTTACTGCGTAAACATAATCAACAATAAATAAAAAATGACATAAAGCAAGCTCAAGTCATCTTAGCGGACACGGCGCGGCCGGAGGTGAGGCGGAACGCGGGGGGCGCTCGCAGAATCTGCCAGTGTACTGGGGAATAAGCGCCGAGTCTTGCCACCACACTTCATTGATTTATTAGAAAATTTGATCGAAAACTATGCCCCACGCTAATTTTATTACATAGATATGACGACAATGGAGTACCGAGTGCTCTCATTTAATATCGTTAATACCTCAACAATCATTCTGTATGATAAAATTCTCGTGTCACAAAGATAGTTGCCAAGCACCTCCAAAACAGCTTGACCGATTTTTGTGAAATTTTATATGTATATTTAGTAGGTTTGAGAATCGGTCGTAATCTATTTTCATACCTCGTAAGTGATAATGCTGGTCCACCCGAAACATTTTTTTTTTACTTTTTCGACTTTTTTTATATGGCATTAAAAATACATAAAACTCAAAATTTCGGCATTCTATAACCAACCCCTATTTTAATATAGGAGGGTTGAAAATGTATTACATATAATAGCCTTATAAGTAATACATTTTCAACTCTCGTCGAGAACTGAGAAATGATTTACATGGTAAAACGTTTGCCGGAACAGCTTTTTTCATAAATATTTTTAGTGATTTGATTACACCATACCGGTGGCCTTCGAGTTCAATTATTCCGATTCTAGACAGTTCGTCTATCATATTGCTGGTCTGGTGTCTAATAATAGATTCAACATAATAATTAAATAATTTATGAATTATCGCAAATAGCATCATTCTGATTATCTGCCAGCGAAGCCTTAAGCATTGTGAGTTCCGTTACTCGCCGAGCTATTTTAAATACTGTTGATCTTCCTTAGCTGATGTCATTAAAACAGTGCATTAGATACATAGACAGTTTTAGGGACTGTAAGATGAGATGCATTTTATCGTAATACTATCAAGTCCCGGCGATTTCTTCCTTGTGTATCTTAATTGAGTTTGTGTCACAAAAGTTTAATTATTTTGCCAGAGTAGTCACATTCTTTCACGTTAAACGTCGATTTAAATAAAATGCCATTGCACTATATCTTTACAATCGAGGGGTTACGGTCGCGCCATTGTACAATATATAGCTTAATCCTAGAAAATTTCTTCCTTGACCCCTGTTTAAGTGCTCTTATTTGATTATCTTATTGGAATATACAGGTGACTGGTGACCTTCAATATTCGAGGACGTTATATGTGGGGATCATGTATAAAGAATAAATGTAATATTAAAAGCAAATATTAATTGATCACTGAGTAAACTTAATCGAAAGTTGAGTATTTATTTACGAAAGCCATTGGCATCCTAGCGGGCGCGGCGTGCGCGGCCGCATTTTCGGGTCAATAAACTGCACCACCTGGCTATTTGTTCGCTGCCGGCATCGTATCCCCGCTTCCTTTATTTGAAAATTTAGTCGAAAACTATGCCCTTAATTTTATTACATAAATATGATGACGACTATACAATTAAACAGTTTTGAAGCCTAAAATTAGCAATCGTAACTAGCAAGTTAGCATCTACATCATGAAGTACTAGTTTTTTATAACATTCTATTATCGTTCAATTCATTTAAAGAATAAGGGTCTAAAAAAAACTACTAAATTAGAATGAGATTTTATTTTTTTTTTACAATTAAGATGACATTAAGCAATAATATAGTAGCAGGAAATACAATGCTTCTGAACACCCGTTTAGGTAAAATGTATATGTATCCAAAAATGGCAAGTTATTAAATTACACTGATTTCCCTAAGAACGAAAAAACAATTAAAGTGTTAGCAAACTTCCATTTTATTACATATATTGTCAAATTTCATTAACAGGTGAAGTCCAATCAGTATTGAAAATGTTTAAATTAAATAAAACATTATAAATAAGTTATATATTTTTGGTAACTTTTGTTTTATAAACAACTATCTACATTTAATTTGACACCAGTAAAATGGTTTATGCAAATACTTAAAAATATTATATATAATGTTTCGATAAAATGGAGGTAACTAAAGAATATATTTATAGATTTTCAGGGTGAATTTAATGGCTTAAACACGATAAATAAATAAAATTATCTAAATTGTAATACTAAAATAATACATCATTTGTACTTTTTGAGTAACAATTGATGTATATAATAAATAGTTCGGACATGTCAGATGGGAAGAGAATAGGCAATACTGAAATAATTTAAATTAAAATGGTCATCTCACTCGTTTTACAAGTCAAGATCAGTTCACAATCAACAAATACAATTCCTATTCCTATCCAAACTGACAACAAAGATCACAAACTAAATAGCAAGTTAAGACAAATCATTTGATATTGAAATGAAGCCAAACTAATTGTAAATGATTGCTACATTGTTCACTAATGTATGGTATCTACGGATGTATTTGTCAGAACTTGTAGGGGCAATGTTAAGGTGTTTGTGCTACTTAGTTACGGATATTACCTATGATGGAAGACACAACGTCTGATGATGAAGCGGTACCGCCACAATCTGGCGTTAAAACGCGGTCGATGTTGACAGTACGGTGAACTGCGTTTCTCAGTAAGTCCGCGTGATAGTGGTGACCGAGATGCTCCAGCATATCAATTGAAGCATTGATCATAGCGATAGGATTGGCAACGTTCTTACCAGCAATTGCGGTACCTGGAAACGAGAAAAATAATAGATTTGTTTGTACCCGTTCGAAACGCGACACATAACGAAACGAGTCAATCAAATAGTATTCTATGTGGGCGAACTTGCGTTTTATACAGTTCCATATGGTGGACGACTGGAAATACTGTCTTCTGCTGCTGAAGATGCTACTTTTAATGAAGAAGCTAACTTTAGCACCTCCTTCCAAATAACTGCTGGATTGGACTCCTTCCAAATAAGCATTAGGCTTATGTCAAAGTTCTATAAAAATTCTGGCAAAAAAAGAAACTGCTTTTTCATTTCCTTTTCCACTTTTTTATTCTCCAATGTTAAGGAAGCATCATCCAATTTTCTACTCAAGAGCATATTTTTCTAAGAAAAAACCATCCCTTCAAATATTATGAGGATCAAGTTATCTATTTGCGTCCTTTACCGGAACTATTTACTCTCTATTTACCACGGTGAGTGTACAAAGGCATTGTTCAGATTAATACCTGCTGCTAAGATTGTTCATCGTATGACGCGACAAACAACCCAATACCATTGACACCATTTATATGTTTGATAGTCCACTACTGTGCTTTTCCGTCCTCACTTCCTGCCACGCACAACTTCGCTGTAGAATGAATGGTCGCAAGCGGTATTTCGGGACCGATACGAATGTGGGACCTTCAAGAAAAGAGCTTACTCCTATCTCAAACGCCGGCAACGTTCTTGTGATGTTACAGGAGTCCATGTGTGGCAGTGATTATTACCATCAGGTGAGCCGTCTGTTCGTTTGCCTCCTCCATAAAAAACTCAAACCAACAGTTTGCTAATAACCTTTTCTCATAGAAAAAAAATAGATAGGTCTATCAAAATTAAGTGCCAGCAAATACACATTTTATCTATTTATTGTTACGAATTAAACCATTTATCCACTCTTCGAAATCCTTTTAATATTTTTAAGGTAAACAACATAACAACCATGGCAACCAATTCACAATGACAATCAAAGAGTACTTAAAATTATAAAACAGACATATGTATCTTCCATCAACAACGTGACAACCAAAAGTTCACAGCACAAACACTTCTCATAATATAATATAAAGAGACTGGTAAGAAAAAATATAAGATTAAATGTGCATTACCTGTATTTCTGGTGCCTGGTTCGAAAACAGAATAATGGTCGCCATAGTTCCTGCCAGACAGCAATCCCGCACCTCCAAGCAGACCGCAAACAACGTTCGAAACGATGGATCCATACAAGTTGGTCATCAACATCACATCAAACTGGTGTGGTCTGAAAATTTTTGCATTTTTAGTGAATATTCAAATTCAAAATAATTTGTTCGGTTTAAACTTTTTTTAAGAACTTATGAACGTTAAAAAATACCATCAATTCTGAACTACATCAATCACATTACATCAATATAATACTATCCTCCATTATATTTAAAAGGTATGGGACAATTCACAAGTAGCATGTAAAAATCATATGAAATCAATTTCATTTGTCAAACCATGCTACCTTCATTGAAAACGGCCGTTAAAATTAACAATTTTTCAGGTGGTAGAGCATAATAATATTTGCTCATAAAATGAAATTTCTTGTTTCTGTTATGCGCGTCATAGAGTTTACGCATTTTCTGTCATAATTAAGTGAAATTATTTTTACGTCAAACGTAAGTGCCGCTTGCGAACAAAGCCCGCATTAGAGAAGAGGTGGCACAAAAGTGCACTTCTCAACCAAGGCGTGTTCGACATAGTATGTAAATAAAGTAACTGTTCTAGTTTTTTGAAAATAATTTTAATCAACAAAAAGTCATTGCACCCTTGCGGAATTCGAACCTGAATGATCCTCGGCTTGTAAAGCAAAGGCTGATTAGAACTTGTAACTTTAAACCACGAGTTATGTTCTTTTACTTAAAAAAGTAACACGCAGCCATTTATTTATGATATTTCAATTTGGTGGTAAAAAGCAGCAAGGTAACATCTATTCACAGCTTTTACTCAAATTTTACAGCCACTCTCACCCGGGAAAATATCAGCGCCCTTTACAAAGTCGTCATAAAATTTCCTTCTCTTTTCCTACTACATTTCCTTCCAAATCCTTAATCCCGGGAAATTAGATAGAATAGGTTGGCAGGCAACGCACTCGTGACTCTCCGGATGTTGCGAGTGTCTATGAGCAAAATGTTCGCTTACCATCAGGCGAACCGTCTACTCATTTGTCTACTTTTTCATTAAAAAAAAACTTGTGACTAACCCCCTAAAGTGATTAGAAACGCTAATAAAACCAACCATCTCCTAGGACAAGGCACCAAATTTCAAACAAGTTGCAAATAGTAAAGAAACAATTTCACGTTTGAAATGACTGTGACAAAAATAAATCACTTGGTAATATGAAAATGATTGAAAAGGAACAATAATTTTCATGCCTACTATTAAATTAGCTGCCGAGCATTCACCTTTTTAGGGTTCTGTAGTCCACTAATGATAAGGGTTCAACAGTCAGTTTCGTCATGTCTAATTGTCCGTCCAGACCCGTGCGCCACCATTATACACCGATAGGCCCTAAAATTGCTGGAGAGATGCTTACTGAAGTTCCCAAACGTGGTTGTTAAAATTATGTATAAATTCAATGAAAAATTGTTTTAAAAAAGTTCATCTTACCCCCCATCGTGTGGGGTATCGTTGTAAAGGTCCCTTGAAATGGTATAAAGACTGTCTTGGAACCATGTGGATCAAACACCCAAGTCTCGAGATATCCTAATGGACGAGACGTCCCGGACGGCCCTAAGGACGCCGCGACATCCACGCTTTGGACGTTGGCTCCCCTCCATTCTCACACCCTCACATTCTGCGTTGCGCCAGAGAGTAATAATACATACGACCCGCCTTGATCACGATGAAAATATCTGCCCCGAACGGAAAACGCTGATTTGGCTGCACTCGGCGAAACAGCTGATGAAAGAGAGGTGGAACGCGGTGGCGAGTATACTTACTGTCTCTGAGACTCGTCGGTCAGGTATTGGATTTGCTATTAGGAATAGGCTTGTTAACCAGCTACAAGAATGTCCTGTTCATATTTCGGACCGCGTTACCACACTGCGCCTACGCCTTGATAACAACCTTCTTAATGTCATCAGTGTCTATGTCCCGACCATGGATAAGTCTGATGGCATTAAGGATCAGTTTCATGAGGACCTTTTGAGATGTATTGAAAGGTCCTTGTAAAACTGATCCTTAATGTCATCAGAATTACTTTATTATATATTAATTTGGGCAGGCATGGAGTTGGTTGCATGAACAGCAACGGCCAGCTTTTACATAATTTATGTGCCATGTTTAGGCTTCCCACCTAATACATGGATGCAACCAAGGTCCAAACACTGGCATCTAATGGACTACGCAATCGTTCGGCGACGTGACGTCTCCCAAGTCTGTTCTGTCTTCTCACATACTGGACACGGCCACAAATTCTTTGGGTCGTAGTTTGTAAGAACGAGGTCTGGTTTGATGAGAATGGCGAAGTATTGACGGAAGCGATTCACAAGCACCGCCGCCTTCTCCGATAACACTGCGGAGCTGACGAAAATGTAAGCGTTAAGGAGATCAAACAAAGTAACTTGCTCCTAAAGCGATTATCTCGGGAGGCCAAAGACAAGTGGTGGCGGGAGAAGGGGTCAACAGATTCAGTGGCTCGTAGACACGAATCAGCTCGGGGAGTTTTACATCGAGGTTCGGAAATTAATTGGCACAACCTCTATTGCCAAAATACCTTTAAAGCCGTTGTTTTCGTTTAATTAAGAGCAAAAAAGAAGTTCTTGCACGATGGGCAGAACACTTCAGCACTCTGCCAAATGTCGATAGGGCTGCTGACCTGGAACACATTCGTTTGATTCCTCAACTCCCTGTCGCTACGGACCTGGATGAGACACTCACTCGTGAGGAGATTGCTCCAGCCATCAAACAACAGCAAAATAAGCGTGCGGTGGGCATTGACTCCATACCGGGAGAACTACTTAAATACGGCGGTGGTGAATTACATTCGGCTATATGGGAACATTTTGTTCGTATGTGGCAAGAAGAACAAGTCCCTTTTAAAGTATCACGTAACAGGGCGCTATGTAAGAACATGGGTGACCGATCCGATTGTAATTTATACCCTGGTATTTCACTGCTATCAGTCCCTTATGACGCTTCCCGAAAAACTTCTTCCCGAAATCCAGTTCGGCTTCCGGCCAGAACAAGGTACGTGTGAGACTATATTCTCAGTGAGTCGATTACAGGAGAAGAGCAGAAAGCAAGGTCGTCCTCTATATCTCTGTTTTGTTGACCTTGAGAAGGCCTTCGATAGTTTGCCTCGTGAAGCCCTCTGGCTTGTACTTCATTAAATCGGGTGTACAGAGAAGTATGTGAGACTTCTAAGACTCCTACACCACGACATGCAGTACTGTGTCGCTGTTAACGAAGAACAGTCTGTTTTTTTCCCGTCACCTGGGGTGTAAAACAGGGTGCGTTCTAGCACACACGCTGTTCGCGATATATTTTCCAGTCGTAGTCCAAGAGGTCTCACAAACGGCTTCTGAAGGTGTCCGCATGCGTTTTTCACGGCCGGCAATATCTTTGATCTCGCCAAACTAAAAGCCCGCACCAAAGTGTCGCTACCGTGATCACCGAGTTGATGTACGCCGATGACATGTGCTTCGTAGCAGAAGCAACAGTTTCCGAGTCGTGACAAAATTCGGTTTAAAAATCAGTGTCAAAAAGACGGAGGTGATGGCTTTGAACATGCATGGTCGCGAGTCACAGAAATTTACACTCGGAGGGGATAAGCTGAAGCAGGTTCACAAGTTTCGCTACCAGAGGAGAACTATATCATATAAGTGTGAACATGATGCAGAGATCAACAGCAGAATCGGCATTGCTGCAGCGGCCTTTGGTAAGCTAGACTCAGAGGTCTTTAACTCGCCCGACTTTAAGCTGAAAACGAAGATCGCTGTCTACATGGCAGTCGTGTTGCCCAACATCTTATACTCTGCCGAAACGTGGACAGTGTATTGCCGTCACATCCGTATGCCTGACCTATTCCACCACAAGTGCTTACGGAAAATACTTCACATCCGATGGTCTGACCCCGTACGGAATACTGAAGTACTACGAAAGGCCAATGTAGGTGGCATTGAGTCGTATCTTATGCGCGCTTCGGCGCGGGACAGCTTCGGTGGTACGGGTATGAGGGGCAAGAACAACTAAGCGCATCTTTTACTCAGAACTTGAGCGGGGCAAGCGGAAGCATGGCGTACAACTCCTCGCTACAAAGATGTGCTGAAGCGACACATGAAGCAGTGCGACATCAATCCTTCGCTGCGGGAGCAGCAGGCTGCCAGACGGGCGGAGTGGAGAGCGCTTGTTAAATCTAGCGTGAAGCCTTTGAAAACTGGCGGCTCCATGAACTGGATGCCAGACGCAACGAGCTGAAAGCCCGACCACCTGTGGCTATCGGCTATAATTATGTGAACGGTGTGCTCTCATGGCCGCAATATGCGAGGATTTTTACAAACAAAATTGGTGGCTATATAAGCCACATGTGAGCACATCAATGGCAAAACCGGAGTTGAAGACAGCCGTGGCCGATATCGGACGGGATTACATCACCATCATCGAATACCTACGGATTCTTTTTATGTACGTGCCCGACACGCTCTTACCGTTATTTTTTTAAATTGTGATATGCAAGTGGCTCAATTGTCATTATATTTTTGAAATAAAATTAGAAGGTTAGTTTTCAACTATTTTTTTTAATAAATATATAGTGTTGGTACTCGGCGCGGCGCCGAATCAGCTGAGCGCGCTGATAGAATGAACATAAATTGCATTTTTTTTTTATTTAGATTATGTTTACTTAGTAAATCAATATTTATTTTTAATAGTATTTGTATTCTTTATGTATCATCCCCACATATAACATCTTCGAGTATTAAAAGGGACTCACGAATCACCCTGTATTTGTCAATTTATTTTTTTGATAAAAAAGCTGCTTTCAGTTAGTTGTTAATACATATGTACGTACTTTCATATATTATAACCTTGCACAAAGTTAGCATCTCAATATAGTTGGTATTACACTTGTAATTAAAAAACTCACTTAGCTACAAGTTGCATGCAGCAGTTGTCAATGATCATGTCATTGTGTTCAATGTCTGGGTATTCCTTGGCAAGGCGGCGAGAAGTCTCCAAGAATAAACCATCAGAGAGCTTCATAATGTTTGCTTTATGGACTGTTGTAACCTGCAAAAGATTATTAGTTACAGTTATAACCATTTCAAGAGACATTTTTGCCTTAATAAGTTACCTAAATTTGGCAGAAATTTGACTTTATTCTTATTTCTTACTAAGTCAAAATATTTCTATTATTTTCAAAAGACTTTCTTCATTGCTACACATTCAGTCATAGAAAATAATATAGTAATACTAGACCTAGATTACAATTTCATTAATAAGAGAAGAAGCTGCTTGCAAGCTGCATCCTAGTTTTTCTTGCTTTAACTTATTAGTTATTAAGTGAGAACATAATATTTATAAATAAACAAACTTGAAGTACTTGCCTTCTTTCTTCCATTCTTCTTGGCGAATTCAAAGGCAAATCGTGCAACTCGCTCAGAATTGCTGGCAGTAACAACCTTCATGGATTCAATCACACCTCGTACAGATTCATGTTCCAACATGGCATATTCACCCTCTGTGTTTTGTCTGAAGATAGACAGAAGAGAGATTAAACTTTGACAAGTTTATATCTTAGCAATTGTCTAAATAAGAAGAATGTAGATGCAGTCATAGTATTTTAATAATACTAATAATCAACAGATACTTTTAATTTAATTAAAATACAATCACAACTTCATCATGTGATGTTTTAAACAAAAGAAAACTAGCAGTATTTAACTCAAGTATTTATTTGCTTACTTATAGCACTAATAAGGCTTTTTTTATATATGATACCAGACATTATCAGACATAAAATTAAATTGAGCATTCAAAAGCAGAAGCCATTTGGCACCAATAATGGCAACTGTCCACACAAATTAAAAACTTCTTACTTTTTTTTCGGAAAACTTATCATTTATAACAAATTTTTACATGGGCCTTACCAATTATGATTTTCTATTGATGAAAATGTTTGCACATAGTTTGCTTCTAAAGGAAATGTAAAAAATTACCTCATTATTCATTGTATTACATACCTAATAATAGCAATATCGATGTCTTTGTGCCGCGTACTAACTCCAGGGAATGACTTGCAGTTAAGCACATAAGCATACATATCAAGCTCATTACGGAGTGCCACATTACGCGATGTAACATAGGCAGCTTCACTCTTGGTTTCAATGTTGCCCTACAAAATCATTGTTTTTATTCATAGTAATAATTATATTTATAATTTCAATAATAATAAAAATTATTAATTAGTTTAACTTTTAATAAATTATCTCTATCAGTATAGTTGCATTTAATGGAAATGCAACTATACTGTAATTATGCATGTTTACCCAAATACAAGTACTGATATAAAACTCACCTTAAGTCCAACACCATTTCTTTTGATAGTTGTAATAGCATACTGGACATCGTCATCATTGTCAACATTAGGATCAATATCAACTACCTCAAAGTCTACTGGGGCACCAATGTATCTATAAGAAATTCCATTTTTATTTCACTTCCAAAAAGTTATAAGGCAATATGGATAAATAATAAGAAACTTATTCTTTCTTTTCATTATGGTAATTTTTTCCAGTAAAATTATCATGCAACTTAACCTCAGATTTTTACTCGCAAATAATTTTAATTGATAGATAATGTTTATTTATGAGACACATGTAATCCAAAATATGGCAGAAAAGTAATAGAAA
>JAOCPS010443218.1:0-11916 GCA_025505425.1 Graphium colonna
GAATTCGAACCCACAACCTTTACAAAGGTTTACAAAGCAAGGGCCCATACCCCTAGGCCACAATGTGTACAATTAGGTTAGTAGTACTAGTTTGGTAGTGAATTTGTTATGGGCAGGAATTATTTGGTTGAAACCAAAATTAATGATTAGGTGTAAGGTTATAGGAGAATATGTAGTTATTGTACTTTAAGCCTAATGAGAATATCTTGTTTGTATAATTTCACAAATAAGTTAAGAACACTAATCAGACAATACTTTGACAGGGGTTGCTAAAGCTTATAAGGCTTCAATATGCCCGAGACCTAAGCCTCTTCCCAGTAGCCCGGGCCAGCCAGAGGGAAACATATTGAACAAATGTGCTTGAAGGAAAATAATTCCATTGATTATTATTCTGAAAATTTATGTGCTGATTATGAGAGAGGCTTAAGGCCTTATAAAGTCCTGTATAGCTTTCCAGAAGATTGTAATGGGGCATAAAATGCATCAATAAGCTAATCTTAGAAACCCTTTCAACAAAAGTCAATTTCTCAAAAAAACAATTTAATTATGTATCTTTTTAAACATTGCGACAAAGAACAATGCCCAAAAGTGATACCAAGAAGTCTCATGCATCAAGATCAAAATTATATAGTAATTATTTCCATAATTTCGTATGATACTGCTTCATAAATTTGAGTGTTGAATAGGTAATTAAATTTAAAGTATAAAATTATGAATTTTGCTTAATCTACATGATGTTTTCACAATCTGTCATAGAGATGAAGAATGCAATAGAAACTAGTTTTAATGAATTTATTTGTATTCTTTATGAAAAAAACTTCTGTATAGCTTGAAATAATAAGTCTAGTCTCCAAAAGAATGTTTGAACTTGATGCAATTTGGTATTGTATGCCATATAAAAATGGGCATTGTCCTTTAAAATTTGGCCCCAAACTTTTCATGCAGCAGAATCAATAGATCAGTTTGTAATCATAATTTAGTAAAGTCACTATGCAGACTTTTTAAAGAATTTTATTCCTTGCGCAATTTTATATGACAACACAATAAGATATTTATTCTAAAAACCTCCATATTTTTTCTTAAGTAATAAAATTCTAATTAAATCAGACTGTGGGCAATAAAGTGAATAAAAGTATGTAAGAAATTGGTATTTGTGAAAGTTCTTCATATTTTTTTGCGTCATTGATTTCTATGGATGAATAATATAACTTACTTTTGTTTGAAAAACAACATCACATGGGGAGCACTTAAACTCTTTGACTTTTGGGTCTTTCTTTTGCTGGACTCTTTCCTTCTTCTTACGCTCCCTCTCCTTTTCCTGTTCCACTTTCAGTCTTTTGAGTTTCATTTGATGCAGAATTAGTTGGAAATCATGTTTCGAATATGGATATGAATGAAATAGTGGATCTCCTGGAAAGTTGTGAGGAATACTTAAATCATATTCATGTACAGGTTGATTGGTGAGTCACTCAGTACTCAATTATCATATTTATTTGTAATAATATATTTACTCTTTATATATGATCCGCACATATTACATCTTAAGGCATTAAAGGTGAATCACCAGTCACCTTGCATATACTATGACAACATTAAAAATTTATTATTTACAAGAATTTACGTGTGTTCATGTGAATAAATATATTTTGAACTACATGGAATTTAAGAATACGTAAATAGTAAAAAAAAGACATTGTTTCGTTTAGTTGCATGACAAAAAAACTTCTTTTTCTTGTAACATAAAAGTTGAATTTACTAACACATGCATACATTTGTATTCTTTGTTTATAGTTAATTTTTATAAATACCCATAGGATTTAGCATCTTTTTAAATCTCTTGTCTGATAATTCACATGTCTTCTTGAATGCCACAGCCACTTTCAATGCTTCAAGGCATTCAGTACAAATAAATTTTGGTAATGAATCATCTCCGGAAATCTGCAAACATTACAGTTAAAATTGTATAAGAAAAAATTTTCTATGACATACATGAAACAACTACTAACCGCCTCCCTAGAGAAGTGGTATGGGCAATAAAATTGCAAACTGGGGTTGTGCGTTTGAATCCTGTGGGTTAACAATAGCTCTGTGTGTTCTTGTTTGGGGTTGAGGCAATGCACACTGACCTTGCCTGAATGAAAGATAATCCATGCTTCGGATGGGCTTATTAAAAGCTAATCCAGCGCATCACTCTCCGGTCATGTTGGATATCCAAAGAAATAGAAAGTGCACCTGTGTTTAGGCGTGCACTTGTCCATTATAACATTACCTGCATGTTTGGCTGAGTATATTGGCTGCAGTAGTCATAATTCGGTCCAGACTTTTTAATTTTAAAACAATTATTTCACATAATATTTCTAGGCATCAGGCAGTGTAACTAAACATAAGAAGTATGTGAAAATACCCACGGATATATTTGTGATACTGCGAATGGCCCCCATAACATCATAACCATTAATTTTATCACTTAAAGGAATACATCCAGTCTTTGCACAAACTCTACAAATCCTGTCCTTTGCAAGCTGGACCTTTCTGAAATCACATAAAAATTAAATTAAACAGGATCAAATTTGTATATATTTCTCTAATAAAATGGTAATCTTATATTAGCCACACTTTTCACAGCTTGCAAGTGTTTTTAATTATTAGATAATCATAATTGATCAGCCCCATATAAAGTAAAAGGAATTGTTGTCTTCTACTCGTAATATACAGCTACACTTAAAATTATCTTCTGGGAATTTCTTTAAAGTTTAGATCAATATATAGTAGTACTTATTCAAACTATTGTTATGATTATAAATGCTCTACTCCTTTAATAATAAAAAACATCCACTATTCACTTACTAGGGATCTCATGTCATGTATACATAAAAACTAGTTTATTAAATTAATTCAAAAAAAGGATGCTCCAAAAACACATATAAAATATGGTTCTTGTTTCTCTTTTTATGCTTTGTTTTTTGTATTAAAAAGTTCTATTAATTTACTATTCAAATAAAAAACCACTAATGTCCAACTTTGTGTTCATAATTTATTATTATTAGTGTATTTATTTATTTTGTATGTATATTTATATAGAAATATGGTGTATATTTATAATATATTTATTTGAAACACCTCTGTTAACAATGTAAGAAACACTAATGCATCATACTAAATAATTTTGCACCAAATGCAAAAAATAGTTTAGAAGGTAAAGGCGAATTTTCACAGTTACAGCGGTTACATTTTTACTATAACACAAAAATATGTGTATTATCGATTAAAATATTCAATCTAGTAAAATATTAGCCAGTACAAATATTGCAATCAGGTCGTCAATAATGGCGGCGCACTATACAAATTAAGATTTTTTTTCCTTGAAATTTAATAAATTAGCAATATAAAAGTTGTAAAAAACTTTAAGAGTGTACAAATAATTTTAGAACTTAAGAATTGCTTTTACCCTTCAACAGAAAGCTTTTGCCAGTGATCCTCGTTATTAGTATCCTCATCTTCTCTAAAAGAATTGCACTTCGGATATTTTACCTTATTCAACTTGACTAACATTGATTTAGTTAAATAAACTGACATATTTAAGCGTATAAATTATATTTATTTTTAAGAACGTTTAAGAGCAGACCGTTCTCACAATAATCACATTAACATAAACGTATTAATGGAATATAAAGGTATTATATGTTATTTTGCGTATTCACGCATTTAATAAACCTAACACATTAATAAAGAAAGTCCAGTAATAAAGAGTTTTGAAAATATCACTGTGTAAATAAATAACAGCGCATATTTTAACCCATCTGTCAATCTAAACCATCAGCGGAGATAGAAAATATCACAACACAACAGATAACATTTGAGGTTCCCATTTCTTTTTTTTTTTAATTTGGTCGTTTTCTTAAATAAGCTGCATACAAATCATCTATGTTTTTTTATGGAAAGAATATTGAACGAACAGGCGATTCACCTGATGTTAAGCGATTGCGTCGCCCATGTAGACAATATCCAAAGAGTCGGACTTGCGTTGCCCCACTCGGAAATTGAATAGGACAGGATTATTGGATAAGACGGGTGAAAAACATATCAAAGATTTGAAAAAGGAAAGACCAAAAAAAAGAGGTAAAGTTCTTTGTTGAGTCTCTCTGAGCAAAAGTCCTAACTTTATATCTTGACTGACGCAGCCACCCTTATCTGACTTACATATTGCATTGAAAGAATAGTTTGGACAAGTCTTTACAATATTTATATGGATAGGCCACATATTAGAACTATTTCTTTTGATTGTATCCATTTTGGCCAGCTAGAGCACTGAGATAGAGTACTGAAGTAAATGCGCCCCGGGCTAATAAAATTGGCCCATGTTTTGCAATGTAGTCCTAATTGAAGCCAAATTTCCATTCTGATGATTAGAGAGAGATTAAGAATCCGAATATTGTCCGCATAGTGACAGCAGATATTTTTTGAGCTATTTATTTCCAGTTTTACAAAAATTTGCTTCGGAAATAGTTTGGCTTTCGTGAGAAAATCATACAGCAAAGATTGTTTAAAAGACCTTGGAAATTCTGAACTATACAAAATCAAAAGATAAGGTAGATAAGCAATACTATTTATAAATTGGGATCAATTCAGGTGAGATCTTTCCCCCAAAACAAAGTTAAAACGAACACAATATTTTGGTAATAGAGAGCAGTCATCTTGTGTTGCTGACACGTCTTACTTCGACTCTTATATTTTATAACCCTTTGAAGAAAATAAATATGAAATAAAGTAACGTTTAGATTCTCTCCACAAACATGAACTAAGCCGAGTCAAAATTATGAAAAATGAATAGATAAGGCATTATTTTGTTAAAAAATACAATTAACGAGTATAAGAGAAGAAAGTGATTAATAATAGCAATTATAAATATATACAACAAATCTGGCTGTATAAAGAAACCTTGAACCTAAGCTACATTATAAAAAGTTAATGTCAACTCGCTTGTCATATTGTAATGTCAAATATTTTTCCAATTTGTTTTTATATTTTTTTATATCAATAAACAAAACAAGCAAAGTATAATCAATTCATAATTTTGACTAAGATATCCAAGTTAAAATAAAATTTATATATTTTTAGGGCAAGACTATCTTAGCTTTTATTGTTTTCAAAGCCTAGAGAACTTTATTCAATATTTTAGATATTAAATATTAAGCTCAATTTTAATAATATAAGAAAGAACAGCTTATTTTTAATCAAAATACACATATAATGACATCTCTGCTCCTCTTAAAATCGATGTTGTTTGCAAACATAGTACGCAAAAGTGCGAAAAGAAATAAAATAAAAGCTAAGAAAACGTAAGTTGCATTACTTGATATAAGATGACAATATATAAGATAGGAATCAAGTAAAATTGGAGAATAACATTCATTTTCGAAAAATTAAAACAAAGTACCTAATTTTTATGGACAGCTGCTAATAATGACGTCAAGATCAAAGGATTAATAATTCTTATTTATAAAACATGTATTAAGACAAATTTTATAATAATAATTGGCAAATCCAAGTATATGCCATTAATTTGTCACAAATTCTAAAAATTTGCATAATTTTGAGTAAAAGTGTTACTTTGTAGCCTACAAATATAATAGTAACATATTAAAGAAGCACCTTTTTCAAGAACCTCAACAGCCCAGTTACTTTTTTATGCAATGTGTAATATGACAATCCATCAAAAGTTATTCAAAAGTAAAGTATGTTGTTAAAATGTTAAATTACTGTTTCACAGCATAATCAAAAATATAAACCTAAAAATGTGTAGAATATGCTCTAGAAAAAGGGGAAATGTTCCTATATTTAACAATGATGACCAACTAAATGTTTCAGAGGAAATCAAATTTTTTTCTGGTGTTTCAGTAAGTAAAATATTTGTATAAATGTTTAGAAATTGAAATATTAATCTCAAAAATTGTATTTAAACCAATTTTATTAGTTTTTTATACCAGTAACTGTTTGTCTCATTTTTTATTTTCTCAACTCATAATATGAGTAAATTTATTATGAATTTTCCAAATTTAATTTAAGCAATTAGTCATAACTATATATTTTAAAAAGAAGAATTGCTTTAATAGCTGTATGATATTCATATTGTGTATATAAAAGAAATAAATGATTTCTTTTAGATAAGTCAATTAGATAACTTACCAAAAAGCATATGTCAAAATTGCTTAGATTTGCTCAATGGATGTATCAATTTCCGCAACTTATGCCAGAAAACAAATAAAAGATTAATAGAGCTCTCTATCAAAAAAGGTAAGGTACTTTAAAAAAAAACAGTAAATTATTGCTTACAAACTTGTTACATAAGTAATCTTCTCATCTTTACTATGAAACAAAAAATAAAATTTTCCAAATTTGTTTTAAAATTAAGATTTTATCATATTAAATAAAGATCAAGACTGCTGATATTCTGATGCTGATCCATTTACATGTTATATTATCTGCCTCCATAGCTTAATGATGTGAGACTATGTAAACTGTAGGTTGTGGGTTCAAATACCACAGGAGAACATAACTTTGTGTTGTTATTTCTTGTTTCAATTATATCAATGTGGGCTGATCACTTGATTAGCTGAAAAGAATGATGATCCATGCATCAGATGGGCATGTAAAAAGTTGGGTCTGCACCTGATCTGTTTCCAGTTGTGTCGGACATCTGTCCCATCGGTCTATGGGAGTAAAGGAACAGAGAGTGCACCCGTGTTGTGCATATATATAGAATGGCGTCTGTAGCCATAATTCAATCAGGAGGACTTACTATTTATTATATATATTTCCAATACATATAATGGGGAAAATTTATGTAATCAAATAACGATTTAAATCATTGAAATGTGACTAACTTATAAAAAATAATCTTTTCAGAAAGTGTATATGAGGTTGATATTTGTAGTCAAAGTGAAGACTCCTATAACATTCCATCGCCTACGTTTTCGGAGGACAATTCAGGAATATGGAGTTGCTCTGTATGTTCTAAAGAATTTATTGATTTGGTGAGACATGACTTTCTTTTACTTAGTCTATACTACTTGTATATTTTCAGCAGACTTAAAAAATGAGTAGGGATAAATATATGGAGAACTGACTAATACGTAAAATCCTTCCTCTCCCTTCCCCTTTAGGAAAAGATCCGGGATGTTCCGTCAATGTAAGCCATTAGCCGCACAACCGCACACACATTGAATCCGCGTCGATTTGCCGTATCAGGAATTCAGATTATAAATTCCGTGACACTAGCGCACACGCACGGTTTTTTGTATTCGGAATTTATATGATCAGTACTCTCTGAGACATTTTT
The DNA here is from genome assembly GCA_025505425.1 of Graphium colonna. Classification (NCBI taxonomy): domain Eukaryota; kingdom Metazoa; phylum Arthropoda; class Insecta; order Lepidoptera; family Papilionidae; genus Graphium; species Graphium colonna. The sequence goes on from JAOCPS010443218.1 coordinate 7,340, forward strand.
GTGAAACAACATTGGCATGGAGAACGACGAATTGATCATTGTTGCATTTACGGGCAAGACGGGAAGAATCGTTGTTAATGGGTACACCCACTAAACAATTAACTGAGTAGTAATTCTATTTTTAAAAAAATCTAGATTTTTTTTTTAAATATGGTATTCAAGAGAAAATAAAAAAGTATGATACATGAGCTTACGTTTGGATATGAGTTTAAAATGTATGCTTTATATACAGTTTAGCTTTTGTTTTGGATCTGAGCTCCGAATTTCTGATATATTTCTATTTATAATTCACTTATGGGCCTTGTCTTTAAACAAAAAATCTTAAATGACTTCTTTCTTGTCTTTCACGTTAAAAATATAGTTTTATGTCTCTGTTTGGTTATTGCGTGTATGGCGGACTCATCATCATTAGTGGCCTTATGTCATTTTGGTCAGATGATTTAAGTAGCGTCCATGGACGTGCACTTGCGTTGGTGACTGAAAAGTCCTATACGAGAGCAGAAGGCGCGTCAGCATCGGATGCATGTCCAGTTTGATGGGTTAGAAGTAAAAAGCGTTTAGTCGTTTTGCTCTTTGACGGTGTGCTCTCTTTTGAGCACTTCTAACCAAGCTTGATCAAGAACCTTAAGGCCGTCCGCAGTGGTTTTCCTCCACTTGTTACGCTCTTCAGCATGGTCTTCCCAGTGAGTAAAATCGATATCGAAAGAGGTCATGTCGCGCTTCAGGTTATCCCTGAACCTCAACATCGAGCGACCTACCGGTCGCATTGCGTGCTCTTTTTCTCCGAGGGAAGTTTGTCGATAAGGTTACATACGGAACACATGGCCAGCCAATCGCAACTAACTAGTTAAGCAGTTATGCTAGGCATCCTCGTTAGTTCAAGTACCTTCTCATTTGTCACTTTATCTCTCCAGGAAAAGCCCAGAATGCCGCAAAGACACCGCATGTGAAAGGAGTTCAACCATCTCTCTTGCCTGGCATACATTAAGTCTCCTGGATCCACCATTTTGTCTGATTCCGCGTAATCGGATTCCGTGCGGTTGTGGCCGGGCCCATGGTGATTATTAACGAAACGTCCATATGGATGTAGTAGCGGGGTATTCAAACTGAGAGCTTAATTGTATTTACTCCCCATCGTCTCACTCGTCAGTGACGATCATTAATCTCGGCAACCTTAACATTGATTTTTTTTTTGAATTGTGCATAAATAAATAAATATTATACAATAAATGACTATCAGCATGAATAAAAATTGTTATACAGCATTACTTCTATATTTGGGGCTTTTGTTTTTTACATTTTTACATGTAATTAAATATTGTATAAGATTTGTGTGCCATATTTTCTGAATAAAAAATATTTACTGTTAGTATTTAAGATCTTTTGTATAGTGCCGGTCAACAAAGGATGTGCATGACCCCTCGCTATATTGCTGAGTCACTGCTGTCAAATCGAAGAAAAATTTGTACTTTTTGACAGATCTGTGACAACTCGAGGTGTCACAAATCTGGCAAATATGGTATGTTGTTTGTAATTGTTAATGTGACCACTCGCTTTGCCAATGTGGCTTGGCTGAAGGCACACTAGAACATATTTTATTCTCCTGTCCAAATCTCGTTGTACCACTTTATGGTATGCTTCCTTCAAACTTCCCCAGACCTGTCAATATTTCTTATCTCCTTACTCTCTCCGAACCCTGTTTTATCAAAATATTACATAATTTTATACATATTAATAAAATCATACTATAATCGCTATCTTTAACGGTTTATTCTGTAATTGTAAATAAAACGGAAACGTAAAATAGGAAGGTTCACTAACTGGACATTAGCCGCTTCTGACGGTGTTTCGTTGGTTTTTTTTTACTTAACAGCTGCTATATTCAACGCTGACATTGGCAGAATCACCGAGACACTTGGTGGTGGAGCAATTTAAAATAAAAGAAGAAATAATTGTTAATTATGAATTCGTAACAAAAATTCAATTTCTTTTTTTGGTGCCAGGTATCTTACAACGACCACCTCACAAAATGCAATACCCACGTTCCTGAAATTCCAAAACAACATGCGGAGGTGAACAAAAAGACTTTTTTATGCGACATCTGTGGAAAAACAGCTAGATCCAACGCAAATCTTTTAGTTCATAAGTATGTATACACTATCCCTACAAAAATTTAAAAAAAGATTTTATTGGGAAATAATAGAGAAAAAGTTATTTTTCAGGGGTACCCACGAGAACGTGTTTCCTTTTAAATGTGATGCATGCCCGTACCAGGGTCGTACGATGGACTTACTGAAAGTCCACAAGAGATCACATTTAATAGACAAACCTTACAAATGCACTCACTGTCCCAAAGCAACTACCACATCGAGTAATCTGGCAAAACATATGCGGCATGTGCATAGCACTAACAGGCCTTATAAGGTAAGTGGCTAAGGAATCATACGCAAAACTTTATATATACGGCTGAGTAGTTAATCAATCTCAATAATCGAGGACCTTGTTTGGTGGGGATGATATATGGAGAATTAAAATATTTTAATTAATCCTTTGCGTTCCATTGTCTCCGCATTTGTGCCATTCTACTGGGTGAATGGTCAGTCATTTTCATATATATAGCATAAATGTAATATTAAAAGTAAATATTCACTGACCACTGAGTAAAAGTAATCGAAAGTTGAGTAATTGTTTACGAGAGCTATGAGCATCCTAGCGGACACGCGTGCCGTGCCGTTTTCGGGTCAATGAACTGCGCCAGCTGGCCATATGTTCGTCGCCGGCATCGTGTCCACGCTTTACCTGTTTATTTGAAAATTTGTTCAAAAACTATGCCCCTAATTTTATAACATAAATATTACGACAATCAAGTACCAAGTGCTCTCCTTTAATATCGTAAGTAACTCGCCAATCACCCTGTGTATGTTTAGACATGCTTGTTTATCTTACTCAGCGCTCTTAATACTTAGATAATCAAAAGGGTCTCGTTTGTGTTACAATGTGTGTGATATGCATTTTATGTTTTTATAATAGTAAGCGTTTTATTAGATTTGGCTTCGCTATAATCAGTAAGTTTTAAGCATGCATGTGATGAAAATAGAGATGAAAATTGTGATAAAAGTTGTGATACTATACTAGTATGTGTCAGCAGAGTTGTCAAAGATTTGTCCAAAAGTACTATATTCTTCGATTTGACATGACTTAGCAATATAGCAAGGGGTCATGCACATTCTTTGTTCATCAAAGCATGTGGAAGGTACTCGATTTTGCGTTGCATAGAGATGTTTAATGTGAAAGACTATTTGATGACTTTAGGTTAAAAGTAAGTATAAATTAAATATTGCGTAAACATAATCTAAAGGTAAATAAATTATTGGGCAATTTAACTTAGCGGATACGGCGCGACCGAGGGTGAGCCGAAAGGCGGCGGAGCGCTCGAGGGTCGGCGAGTGCAGTGCCGATCAGGCGCTGCGCCTTGCCACCAAACTTTATTGAATTATTCGAAAGTCTGATCGAAATCTATGGCCCTAATTTTATTACAAAAATATGATAACAATCGAGTACAGAGTGCTCTCTTTTAATATCGTTAGTGTCTCAACAATCACCTGTATATCACTTCAATGTATACGACTTGATCTGTGCTTCTCCTCACCTATGTTAAAACCTAGCTTCCCTCCAACTTTAAACCAATTTATATGGGATATATTTCAAATGAAAGAGCTGTGTTGTGCGTGTATGTTTTTTTATACGTGGATTTTTTTATGAATCCATGAGAGTTGGCAGCAAGAGTATGAGGCCTCGACCATAATGAGATTACCCACTAAAAAACCCACGCTGCGCCTTCGCCGTCGCTCACCGGGGACACGGGAACACGGTACGCAATCTTCGCGAACCCCGGCGCGACTATGGGCTTCACAGCCCTCTTCCCGAAACGTCTGCAAAGCACACCCCACTCGAGCCCCCTAAAGGTGACAGCTACTCCCACATCTGCCACCTCAGTACTCGCTATCAAAGGGGAAAGTTGCGTGCACGCACTCCTACGCCCTGGTCTCCGCCTGCGGATTTCTAGCGTGGCAGTTGCCTCCCTAACTCTCCCTCCGCGGCCTCCTTCCGGGTGATCACATCCTCGCTAAAGGCAAGGATGGCACCCCACGACCTCTCATTGTCCACCATTACACGGAATACGGCTGGTAACTAGAAATCGTGTGGCACAATAGCCTTCCGTTCTCGTCGTTGCTTTTCCCAGGCTGAACATTCCTCCAGCGTATGCTGGGCCGTCCCCTCGGCACATACGTCGCATTGGTGGCATGCCGCTGTGGGTTCCCTCTCAGCTACGCGATGCAGGTACCTCCCGAAACAGCCTGAGAGGACCTGCGCTGCTAGGAGAGAGTACCATGCCGCTGCTCCACCCACTTGCCGAGCACAGGACGTATGGCCTCAACGGTGCGTAGGCCAGCACTGGGGTGCTCTAACCTCTGCCCCCACTCGGCTAGAGCAAGGGAAAACGAAGCACCTATCCCAATTAGAACCGAAGAAAGTAATCCCTATAGAAACATAAGATTCTATGTTTTATGCCGACT
>JAOCPS010443329.1:0-11915 GCA_025505425.1 Graphium colonna
GGTGCCCTTCCGTCAATTCCTTTAAGTTTCAGCTTTGCAACCATACTCCCCCCGGAGTCCAAAATCTTTGGTTTCCCCTGTCACTTTGATTTAAAAAACAAACTACCGAACTGATTTTCCTCAAAATATTATGAAACAAAAAAAAAGGAAAAAAAATTAAATTACTTCATAAACGACGGAGATACGCACGAAGGTACTTAAAAGAGTAACAGAAACATTAAAATTTAGAACCTTCTTTTTTCGAAGTCATTTAAAAACTTATAAACATACTAGTAAAAAAATAAATAAATGATTAATTTAAATATATTTTTATAAAGAACAGAAGAGAAGAAACAACGTGTTTACATTAAATAATTATTTTAATTATTCTTAAAACCTCCTCTTATTTATGTCGGTTTTAAACCGATAAAATCGATCTTTTATCTTAAATAAAAAGGAAAAATAAAAATATCAATAGCGGATTTTAAGGAGATTTTTTTCATTAATATCTGGGATTATATATTAGCTGTTTCGATTTCCTTCTTCAGAGAACAAAAGTAATTTATAATCACGACGACGTCGTTTTGGTAAATTTTTTGACCTCAGTAACCAATCCATTTTAGATGAGCCAATTGTGCGAGAGTAATTGTAGTTTACAAGTTTATGTAAATATCTGCATTCATTGTCACTTTGCTCAAACAGATTGACGGAAGGAAATTAAACACGAAAAAAGTTCCGACCAGATATAGGTCCAACATTTTCTATGCTCTTTTCTTATCTTAATATTTTGGCAATTAGAGCACATAGACACACAAAATGTGAGTTCTTGTAAAGTCTGGCTTTATTAGAGTGTTGGATTATTATTATAGTAAAAATAGCAGTACAATTGGATAGAAATGTCTAAATATTTCCTTCATATGTATGTAAGTTTTCACATACATATATAAAGTATTTTAACTATTTTCAACAGTGACATGGCCTAAAAGCATGTACTAAAAATAATAGAGCGTTCAAAAGGTTGGTTGGACCACCAATTAGTATTCGAAGGACTGCGGTCACCAATAGCTGGCCACAATATTTGTTTACACGTACAATCACCTGAATTTCAACTTTAAATAGAAATTCAAATTTCAGATAAAACACCAAAATTTTACATTGTCATAATATTCTTTAAAAGAAAGCTACTGGGTCTTTAAATGCATATTTAAAATTATTTTTTTAACATTACTTAGTGATATTGGTTTTCAGTATCCGGGATTATTTTTGCCACGTTAAAATAGATATACTATGTAACTTAACTTTAAAGGGTTGGGAAAATTTCACAAATCATAAACAGCTATTGAAAATATAGCTAAAAACTAACATCCACCCAACAATAATACTCGTTGCGTTTAGTGTTATACGCGTTAGATGCTGCTTGACCTTCCTTAAATATGTACTAAGAGGATTAGTGTAGTGTAAGTAAGAATCTTAAAATTTACTACCACAAGAATTATGGAGGCCCATTAAAAATTATTCAAAGTAAAAAATAGCCAATCACATGAAAAAATTAACAATTTTTATCATATTAATAAAAATAAATACAACGTAAGGCCCTGATATTATTAATTTTACGCGAGGCACGATTTACAATTAAAATAGCCAAATGCATTAAGTCACGCCTATAAAAAAATTACATATAAGCTATACAGCTTTTTCGTAAACTTGGAAGTATAATGGTGCATATCAGTGAAATAGGAAAAGTAGGTCATTAACATTTCCTCCTGTTTTTTTTATTACTTTTCCTGTTTCACTCAGTTTTTTCTATTCTGCAATTTTGATATGATTTTCCAATACTCTTTATGGTTACATTTAAAAAGTAGTGAAGGTATAATGATTTAATTTAATTATGTTTGGTCATAAAGTAAAATAAAAACATAAAAACGTAGAAATAGACGGCAATAATGTTTCAATAGATTAATCCTTCTAGTGAGAACAGACAAGCTAAGTTTGCACCAAGCACACAGAGCACAGCTCCAAGTGAGGCGAATAAGTAATAAATAAAGTTCGAATCGTTTTGTGAGTATTATTAAAAATTAATAATAACAAAATGATTTGAATTTTGTGATACTAACTTTATTTTAGAATATTAATTTCATTGACCTCTTAAGAAATCAGAAATCAAAATGATATTTAATCTAACGCACACATCTTTATTTCCTATTGTGATTAATCTCGTCCAGTAATGTTAAATTTAACGACGAGACGTGCTCTCACCTTGAACTCTAGCAGTTGATTTAAAGAACGACAATCGCGAATTTCATAGAAAATAAATTGTGGAGTATTCACATTAGAATTGTATGGATGTCCACACCATTCTTTTGTTCTACTGTTTATATCAATACAAGTAGCCATTAGGATAAGGTTGGCTACGCAAACCAACCTAAGTCAGAACATTCGCTCAGTAAACATCATTACAAGAATACCTCGCTTACTTTACCGTACATTCTAACATTAAACAACACACATAACCACATGAAGTACATGGTGACGTAACGGGAAATAAACAAAATTCAACAACTCGTGTCGTAAAACTTGTAACCATCAATAACAACATCAAAAACCAATATGCAATAAGAGCAAAGCGAAAAGCAACAGCCGTCACAATTTGTTCGCACATTACTGAGTTCTCTAGTTCCACCAATTTGACGCCATCGTGGACCCACAAAAAACAAGTAACATTCATAAAATCAGTTACTAATTGCTAAGTTGGGCCAAGATGAGTTAAGAGATATAAGTGACGTATTGGATGGCATGCCTATGAAATACCTACAACCTAACAAAACATACAATCTAACACCAATATAAAACGTAACTACAACTTTAACTTCAAACGAGATTCAACTGCCCAACATATAGAATCAAAAATATTTTTTTTTAATATATCCTACAACATATACAACCTTACAACATATGAAATACCTAGAGTTAGTCTTAAAATGACTTAATGTTAATTCGGTAAATTGAAGTTGAGACTCCTAGGTTATCACATAAGACAGGAAGACATAAAACCAAAAAAAGAAATAGAAAAGTGTTAAAAACTTCCAACTACCTAACATCGTGTAAGAACTCAAACGTTTCTTAGTAATAATATTTTTACAGGCATATTATTTCTAGGGCCGGTGAAATTCAAGCTTCAATAAACGCGTTCTTGCATAATGACAAAATAAAACTATTATTCATTGACTGAAAATGCATTAAAAGTGTTTTTATCATTTTTTTCCGATATGATCCAAAAAAATAATATTTTAGCTAATGATACGCAGGATTAACAACTGGCATCAGGACATCGAACATCTCAGTCCTACCCGAGACTATAAACGTTTTAAAAGGAGATAAAATTTTAAATAAAACGCTATAAAATCCATTAAATTATTGTTATGGAGAAGGAGACAACGCCAAGAATTCCGATCGAAGTTGTAGCTAACAGGGAAGTGTCTATGAACCGAGGAGATACGAGAAAGGATTTCTTTTTAGCGGTGAACGCGCAAACTAATGTCTTCTGTGGATTTAATTGGACTAAATTTGTCGACCCCAATCCGAGATTTGGCTAAGCAAAGTCTCGACTTCGGATACAAATTTGTTCCGGCCCTCGTCGACGCGGTCCTGAGAAATATTTGCCCGGCTGGTATAAAGGGTGTCAACAGTACTGTCATCTGAATAGCAATGAATGTTACTGATGCGCAACAAGTCATTAATATGCAGAAGAAACAGTGTGGGAGATAGCATGCAGCTTTGTGTCTTTAATTCAAAAAACATTTTGATTTGTCCGCACCAATCAGTTTAACAATCGAAGCATCTGAAAACTACGTTGCCGCAGTATAACATCAAAAGACAGGCTATAAGCTATTATAATGGCTAGGTTTCTTCTTAAAAAAAACTGAAACCTGACAAATTTCTAAAAATGACGTAGATGATACATGCGAGTAAGTAACAACACTAACACAAGTACTCTCAACTATTCCAAATAAAAAAAAAACGATTTTCGTTTATAAGAATGTCAACCTTTTTCACGTGTTTTTATGAAACGAGGTCAATACTCGTATATCTAAATGTAATAAATCAATAATAACCGCGTATGAAGGAACATTCAAAACCATTTAGAGGCACATTAATTTTTTTATAATAGATTCAAACGGTAATTACGAGTATGTCACAGTGTCAGTTGATCGTCTCAATATCCTTATTTAGACGATCAACTGACACTGTGACGATATTTTTTTTAGATTGTTCATTAAATTTTTATTTTGTCAATTATCAGGCACAAACTTGTGTAAACTTATGTTTGTGTAAACTTAATATGTTTATCCTTACGGTGGTGACCTGTGGCCGTATAGTATCGACAATTTGCAAATATTTTAACATAATGCGTGAGTAACAAAAATGTCAAGCAATATAATTAATAAACGATAATCAATAAAATTTATAAATAATTATGGACAATTTGAGAAGTAATACGAAAATAAAACGGGACATAACAAAAAAAGAATAATGAAATATTTTTAAACAACGCTCGATTTATGCGGTGTATTCAGAAAATGCCCTTTTATTTAAAAATTATTTTAGCTTAGTATGTAGTTTTCACATTTTTTTAAATGGAAAAAAATCGTTTTTATTAGGAAACTTATTTTGTCTTTTGTGGGTGAATTTATAACACTGGATAATAGTTTTTGCAGGCCAATTTTGAACATAAAAACAAGGATTCGTTGATCTGGTTCAAATATTACATTATTATGACAAAAAATATGGTTTTGTCGATGTACATACAAATATATTCACTAATTTTTATTTCGCCGTTTTATACTTACCCATTACTAGATACAAAATTAATTTAATATAATAAAAAAAGAGTAATGTTTTTGTGAAAGATATTTATTATGGAGGTAGTAGAGCATAACTACTTTTCACAGCTTTTGCTGCACTTCTACGGCCGTGCTCGTCCGGGGAAGTACCACCGCTCTTTGTAAAGTCGGCATAAAATAAAGTATGCATGATTTTTGGGGATGTCGGAAGACCATTCTCTTTTCCTATTCCTATCTTCTCCAAATCCTTAATTTCGACCCTATCCTATCCAATAAACCTATTATATCCGATCTCCAGGATTGACAGCGCACTCGCATCTCTCCGGATTGTGATTGTGATGATTTACCTATAGGCAACGGGATCGTTTACCATCAGGTGAACCGTCTGCTAGTTTTTTCTTTTTCTTTCCATAAAAAAATGTTCAGTTGATAGTGCACAACTTCTTTTATACAACCCTAGTTGTACTTATTATTTCGCTGGCTTCGCCTTGTAAAAAAGCCGGCATAAAATAAAGAATACATTGCTTTTGAGTTTGCTGTGTGGCCCCTTCTATCCTGGTATTTTCTCCTCTTCCTTCCTCATTATTTCCTGAAACATTCCTCCTAAGTCCCTTCTTTCCAATTTCCTAGGCTGGCAACGCTACATAACTCTTAATTATTTGGTGCCCATTGGCGACAGGAATTGCCTAACATCAAGTGAAAAGTTTGCTTGTTTGTCATTCTTTCCTTGTACAAATACATCAGGCAAACCATCCACTCGCTTTCTTAACTTTCCACATAAATAATAAAATTACTTTTGACGCCAAGTGTTTAGGATAAACGATGGTAATTTTAATGTCTAAGTTATTCTCTATTTTTTCAACAGACATCAAAAAAGGAGAAGATTATCATTTTGACTGTCTGTTGTTTTATTTTGCCTAGATTTCTCCGCAAATTATGAACCTTTTCGTTTTTGATGTGACAGGATATTACGAGATGGCCCCACATATTTTTTTTAAATCAAATTGAAAGCTAACAGGTTTTTAAATCAAATAACTGAAAAACTTGTTTCACAAAATCTATCGCGTTTAAAGTCGGATTCGCTGTTATTTGACAAATAATTATACCATTGACATTTTCTGTATAATAGGAATTTTAAAACTCGGAATAAGTTTTTACACTGCTTATATCTTGGAATATCACTGTGCACCCACCCAAGTTTCTCCGTGGCAACCAAAGTTTATTGTTTGGTATTAGGTCCACCTTGTACATATTTGGTCATGAAGTTTAAAGAAAAAAAAACCACCAATAAGATGTATAAAAAATGAAACAAACCATGTTTAACTCTCTAAGGCTTTTACAAGGGATACTAGTTCGAACTCGTCTCGTAGAAGACGAGTAATATATTTGCTTTTGAAATATCTATCCCTCCATTTCCTTTTATATTTATCTCATTTTTACACTAACTTTTCACAAGGATTACCTAAAATATCGATCACTTGTTTGAATTTCAAATAATAAACATCAAAGTATAAAGTGTTTCCAATAATTAATTTCTCGACCCATGTTAGGAAATAGATTCTGAAAAGTCTTAGAAGTATTTGATTACTTTAATAAATTAGTTTCAAAGTAAGGCAAAACACTATTCTAATTTTTGTAGCTCGGTTTGAAAGCCTTAAACTCTTGTTTTATCAAAGTTTTTTGAAGAAGGAAGTGTTTACGATTCAAAGATTAAATACGTGTAAGAGAAAAATAAGTTGTATGAGAAACGGCTACGATCGTTTTAGGTTTTGTAAGTAAACTTGTTGTTTAAAGGTTTTAAATTTTTGCGTTAAAATCGCATTTGACCAATATCCATTTGCTCTTCTGATAGTTGTATTTCTGCTCCATAGTTCTAGTAAGAAAAAACTTAAATGTGTAAGTTTTTTTTTTCGCGTTTTATTTTTGTCATAAATTACCCAACGGAAGTGAATAATTTATACTTATTTAGAATAATTGTTGGATCAAATCCAACGTGTACGCGCGAAAGTCGGCTAAAACAAAGGTAATCTAACATTGGCCAAATGAAATTAATCTTTTGAAATGGAAATTCGCACGGTTCCAAAATCAAATTGACACACGGGGTTAAGCAAATGATGTGGTCATTAAACGGGGGCCGCTGTCCACCGAATACTAATCGGTCTCCAAATATGCTCTTACTAGCTAAACCCAACATCGCTTCACTGTGTTGATGACAGTTTTAGAAAGAAAGGATGAAAATAAATATTTGCCGAATTCAATTTTGTTGTGAATCGTTTTTAGAAATGTATGTATGTGTACATAATATGCAATAATGAATATCGTTCGTATTTTACTTTTCTGCCATTAATGAGCGAGATTATTAATAAAAAAAATGACAAAAATCAGACTTCGCTTTCGAAGTGTCTATTAGAGATATATATATTTCTTCCGTCATTTTAATTCAAAAACATCATTCTTAAATGATTTTTCCGATTTTCTTATGGGACCAATCCAGAAGTATATCCTTTCTGATAAAGGCAGAATTTTTCGTCGAATCCATTTGTAGAGACGTTGATTGTATGTGGGCTCATAATAAGGGTTTTATGGATAGGCTCAGTTTAGATACATCTAGTTTTAACGTATCCATAAAATTATGACAGTTTCTTTTTTAATTAATTTTATGGATTTTATTTTTAAAATTTAATTTGCGGTTTATTTTTAAATTTTATCACCCGACGTTTCGAACCCCTTGCAACGTTCATTGTCACGGGTAGGACTGAGATATTTGAAATCTTGGTGACACTTGTCAATCTTGCATACCGTCAGCTTGAATATTCATTTTTAGTCCGATCTACGCAGTAACTATTTATTGTTGCTTTATGTCCTGTAGTGTTGTGCTTATTACCTCAGTTGATTTTATTTATAATGGGATCCCAAGCGGATGTTAGCACCCAACCTTTTGCCCTATTAAAATTTGGATCTTTTGTAATTTCAATAGCCTCACAAATCATTCTTGATAGAAATCAGTGTTCTTTTGCGAGGATTTTTGGCTATCAAATCTGAAGTAATGGCTGGGCTCTTTCAGGGTGCTTAAACAAACTGCAGACTAATTTTGTCTATTTTTTTTATATCGGCTATGTGTTCCTTCATCCGGGTTTTTATAGCTCTCTTTGTTTGTCCTACATAGGAGCTTGACTTTGGATGTGGTTTATTCACAGTCAAGCTTGTACACCTGGATCTTTTAGAGGAATGTTGACTTTTTAAGTAAATCGCATGTAAAAACTACTCCGGAAAATTATCACTAGACGTCAAAATGATAATACCTTTATGCCCTGAACCTCCAAAATTTTATGGCTTACCCAAAGTACCTAAAACAAATACTTTTTGCGTCCTATTGTAAGCCAGATCGACTCACCAACTTATAGACTGGCTCAACACCTTGTCACTATCCTTACACCATTAAGAAGACACACAAAATCTTACACTAAATATTCATACCATTTTGTTAGTGAGACAAAACACCTATGCCTCACTGATGAAGGAACTATGGTCAGTTTTGATATTCAGTCATAGTTCACACAGCTTCCTTCAGAAGATTGTATATCAATTGTAACTAGAAAGCTTAATGAGAAAAATATGCCCTCAGAATAAGCATTGATCCTTAAACATTTCCTTACATCGGGCTATTTTTTATGGAATTCTACATACGGATGGATGATATAGTTATGGGCTGCCCAGTATCTCCTATTGTTATCGTATAATAAATGCATTCTTAAATCATTTTAATTCCATACACCCAAAAATTAAATTTACAATGGATTTAAAGGCATGTAACTCCTTAGCCTTTCTAGATGTGCCACAATGCTTACAACACATTGAGTAAGACTTTTGCATAAGAAACCAACCTGTAAAATCCAGTATTTAAATGGTGAATCTAACCATCATCCTTTACAATTCAGAGAGCATGTGGGATCTGTAAATAGCAATATCTGGCCGCTGAACTACAACATATCAAGCAGGATCTGCGCGACAATAAGCTTCCAGCTTCACACCAACGTCAATGTCTTACCATATGTCAGAGGAGTCACAAACAAGATTGGCTATACATCTTGAAGCGTGTCTATATAAAAACATTGTATAAGCCGCTAAAGAAAATAAGTCAATTTTACCACCTGTCAAGTGCAACATCCCTCTACAAAATCCAGGAGTGTACTAGGTTGACTGTGATTGTAGTTTTTCCTATGTAGGAAAAACAGAGAAAGCTATAAAAACCCGGGTAAAGGAAAACATAACCGATATAAAAAATAATAAACAAAATAAATCTGCAGTTTGTCAACACACTCTGCAAGGGCCCAACCATTGCATCAGATTTCATAGGCCAAAAATAGTTATGATGATATTGCGTAAGAAGTTTTATTCAGCTCCATCTGTTCAAAATAGCGTGATGACGAAAATTTGAAATTCAGAATGAACCATTTGAAATTCAGAATGAACAATTTGAGACCTATCAAGTGACATAATCTGGGAGTTAGTAAACTTTTAAATTAACATTTTTTTCAACTCACTTCAAAAAAGGGCGAGGTTTCAATTCAACTGTATGCTGTGTGTGTGTGTGTGTGTGTGTGTGTGTGTGTATGTGTGTGTGTGTGTGTGTGTATGTCTCTCTCTCTCTCTTTTTTTTTGATTGAAAGAATTGTAAAATTTTGATCACAATCATTACAATAGTTGTTTTAATCAAAACAACTTAAACTACTTCCAAGGTTTCGCTGTTTTCCGTAGAAAATAATTATTAAACTAGATGATTATGATACATAACGTTGACACTTTAGTTTACCACACATGAAATTTATGGTAAGTAAAACTGTAAATATATTTAACGATAAAAGAAACTGTTCTTTAAAGCAGGTGTGTAATGAGCAAGCGTTGGCTCCGATGCCGCGTAGTTGCCCGCAGCGTTACGTATTCATTACTTGCTGGCTTGACTGATCTTATGGATCCCTTCCGTCAACTCTGTCAACGTTTCACCGGAGATGCGTTAGAAAACATTTAAAAAAGATGTGCTTCCGTGATTTTTGTACATTACTCCGTACCTACTACGCCTTAAAACTTTGGCAACTGCTGTTTTATATTTATTTTAAATCAATATTCTTTTATTTCCTTTCTAAGTATTCCCAAAGTGATTTACAAAAATTCTATTAGTTCATTATCATTTTCTTTATTTGTTTTGTGTTTTTTTTTATAGTCAGGTTTAAATCACATTCTGTTTGTCGATTTAAAATTGATTTTGTGAACTTATTATTTGCGTAAATAATACTCTTAATTATTTGAAAAGGTTGTGTTGAGACTAAGTCTATATTTATTATAATAACAGTCTAGTAAGTCTAAAAGTCTTCAGTCTACAAACTTAGTAAGTCTTGGTTTATTAGGAAATGGGCCTGCAGTTACCGGGATCATTTTTCTCGCCACTTTTAAATAGGGCTACTAGTTTACTTAATTTCATTTTAAATTTATTAAAAATTCGAGGAAAAGGGTATTTTGACAATTAATAAGCAAGTGCAGTCAGGTTCAACACTGAATAACGATATTTCATTTCTTTTCATAAACTCAGGAACTGCTAATCCGAATTGATTGATTCTTTAAGTGTTGGAAAGTCTGCTTATGGAGGACCGCTTTAGGTATTTTTTATCTGATATGATTTTATTCATATAATAATAACATTATGTCCGGTGGCGATGGAGCATCTACGGACGGAATTTACGTTAGTGAAACCGCTGGGAGCAGCAAATTTTAAATAATTTTAAGAATATTACAGACGCATGAATGAATATTACAATAACTCATGTGAAATGAGGATTATTATAGATTGCTTATTTAAAAAAAATCCAAATTGAAGCAATTGGACTAAGTCAAATTCAAAGTTTGGGTAGTGACATATTATTTTAATTAATCAAGCGGTGAAAGTTTCATCAGGGTCGAATTTAGCTTTAGTGTTGCCCTTGGTCAACATAAAAATGCCGTCCCATTGAAAAATAAATGATTTTTATAACCAGCTTAAAAGACAGGGAATTATAATTTTCATTGTACATATCTTTGTTATTTTACGTTTTGTTGCCAATTATGAACCAAATTTCAAAATTTCTTTTACATTTGAAAGCATATATATTCAAGATAGGCCAATATAACTTTCAAGAAAAAAACCAAAATGTTTTGCATTAACGATGGCATCATAAATTTAAATAGCATCTAGATCTTAATCGAAACACAGCTTTAACCTCGGTGACTTAGTTTATATACTTGAGCTCCGTATTAGGCAATGATAAGAAAATCAACTAAAATGTTACTTATAGAACTTCCTGAAAGATGGACAAAGTGGAGATAAATCACAGGAGTAATATACATGACGATAAAAAACATCCGTGAAAATCGGGAGGAATATCTATGAAACTGAAATAAAATCCACAATTCTATGCGAATCGTAATGCTGGACCACTTATAAACACAATGTCAAAAAGATTTATACATCAAAAAAAAGTTTTTTTTCTCTATAAATCTGTTTGTATGTTAAATTACTGTTCAGATTTTCAGCAATGATCAGATTCAGCAGTTGGGCAATTGTTGAAATGTTTCCTAATAGACCAGACTGTTCTTTTCATCAGAAAGGTAGTATTTAAAATTGATTGACAAATCAAAAACTAATTGGAAATTACATGTTTGTTTGTTGTCAATTCATTGCAATTAATAGTGAAAGATAAATCATAGAAACTTTGCTTATGCAACGCTCTCGCGCTCGCGTAAGTAACACGCGGCCCGTGTCACTGAACGTTCAATTTGTCTCAAAAAGAGTTAAAAAACTGTTATCTGTATTTTAAAGCTGCGGATTATGGACAACTGTTTGGTAATTTAAATTGCATGAAGTAATTTTTATAAGCATTTGTTTTGAACATATTTATTTTAAAATTTTTGCCATAATAACCTAGATTTATGGCGTGCAATTTTATTACTGGATATAATACTTAAGAAATTAGGAAATTTACGTTTGAATGTGTCGTACATTCATGCAGATTGAAATATCCAAAAGGTACTTTTTGATCTAACCACATAAAATCTTAGCGTCAT
>JAOCPS010443439.1:0-11915 GCA_025505425.1 Graphium colonna
TTAGTTCCGTCATTAACGGTTGAAAAATTTCAGCAACCGTTGAAAAAACTTGCGTAGCTGATGGCATTGTCGCCACATTTTTTTTCACGTTGAAATAAATCTTTATGGATCCCCCTCTGCTTAGTAAATAGTCAAGCAGTAAGTAATATGTGGGAGTTCCGGTCGGAAGAACTGGCTTGCCTATCCATTAGGTAAAAATGCGCTTTCAGTGTCGCATCGCCAGAGCCACGTGAACAAGAAGACGCAATCTTCCGCAACCCCGGCGCGATCTTTACATCCTCAGACTCCTTGGTGCTGTATGAGTACTCACACACCTCACATCCCTCTATGTCCTTTCTTAGGGTGCAAAGTTACCCCATATATGCTGCTCAAAATCCTCTATCAGAGAGGAAGGTTGCATAGTCACCACATAACCACATTGTGCCCATTCTTTATACTTTCAGCACAACCGGTATGGCCCAGTCAGAATAGGATACAAGGAAAAGTACTCCTTCTACACATGTTTGCCACGGCAAGTACCAAGTCCATCTTTAAATATATTTCTGTTTTTCTTTATAATTTTGTCGATTTGTGAAAAATTTCTGTTGATACGAAATAAATGTTCAATACGAATCTTGATAGGAATCAGTTAATCTCGTCTAAAATGGTTATGACCTTTTGCGACAGTCAGAGTTTGAACATGTTCTAGGTCATTGTACCGAACCAGGATAGGGTAATTTGTTCCATCTGCAATACCTGTTATTTCTTGCAAATATTTTTATTAAACAGAGATTATTAATTAACTAAACACGCAACATACGCTCTAAGTCTGTAAACTTGCACCGTGATCTTAACTTTCTTAATTGAACGATTTAACTAGATGGGGTTCAATAAAATTTTTGATTACGCTTGTAGAATTGAAACGACACTGATATTTTGTTCCATATCGGGGAATAACATTTGGTTATAACTTTCTCAAGGTCACTTAACTCCACCTTACCTGGTCTTCTGCATCGCAAACAGCAAAAAAATTAGGACGACTGACTTGGTGTGACAAAGATCACGATGTGATTTACCCTATATATATAATTTTAGTTTATATAGTATAATTTTTTAAATAAGTGTGTAAAATTGTTGTTATTAGATTTTTTTCCTTACTTAATTGTTTTAAAGCTATCTGTACTTACTTGCATGCTGTGTTTACCTTCAAATTAGTTGTACATTACTAAGAGCCAATTTTTGATATTGTTTTATGAACTTTATGTATAACTACTGGCATAACATAACATAACATAACATATCATAACATAACATAAGCATACATATAACTACACATTTGAATCGTTACGTTGTTTTATTTTTTTAAAACGCAGCTCTTATAAGATCTGTGTCTTGTATTACGAGAGCTATTAACAAACATATATTAGACATGGACAAACACCCAAATCTGAAACAAATATTTGTAGGTCATACAAATATTAGCTTGGGTGGGAATCGAACCCACGACCTGCGACGCCGCAGCCAACATCTGAAACTACACTAATGTGCCTAATATTAAATGAGATTACGTAATCGCTTATAAGCTTAAAACGACGAATGCTTTTCTATAGACTTCATACAAGCACATTTCATACATTCGGTTAGAATCTATAGGAAAATTTTATAGGCAGAATATTAAGTCAAACTCTTATTAAGTTAATCTCGCCGAAGTTGCGAACAAAAGTTATTGAGGTGAATTGCGTTTGCTGAAGTGATTTGTAAAGCTTCTACGGCTAACTTTATCTATACTTATATTATAAAACTGAAGGGTTTGTTTGTTTGGTTTTAAACGTGCCAATCTCGGGAACAACTTGTCTGATATGAAAAATTGTTTTAGTTTCGGATAGCCCATCTGTCGAGGAAGGCTTTACGTTGTACATCATCATGCTATATCCAATGGGGGCGAAGCATTTTAGGGTTTTGCAAAAATTGAGTAATGTTCCACAGCTGAAACCGCAGGGACTGGTACAGTAGTCGATAGATAAGGCGTCTGGCACCGCTCGCGGCAAAATAGCAGCTTATGTGAATAATGGCCCCATATTTGTAGGGATCTAAATCGCCTAGAACTTTCCTTTAGTTGCCGAGGATTAATAAAGAGAGGTAGATTAGCAGGAAAGTTTTCATATTACCACGAAGAAGTTGAAAGCTGTTTGTTAATAATTGTAGTATAATATTTGTATGCGGTTTTTTGTACTTTTGTAATTGTTTGGGTTTGAACAATAAAGCATACCTAAAGTCTTGCGTCAATTTTTTAATTTTGTCGTTTGTGATTTTTTTTTATCTTCAATCTCGTGAAAATGACGCATCGAAACCAGCTGGTTCATACGCATTCTAACGGTTTATCGTATTTCAATTAAGCAAATATAAGAAAACGTTGTATAAAATTGAATCATTACCGGAATTCTTGACAAGATTATTTAGTAGAAAATTACAAAAACCTACTTCAAACGCCTTATAAGTTAACTTTCGAAACATATCTTGCCCCGTCAGTTTAGAAATTTAAAAACAAACCATTCAACCGATTTTTATTAAAAATAAAATTTGGGTCAATATTGGAAATATCAGATGTAAAAAAGGATTTTTAAAAATTAGTACACAAGTGGCGGACATATCTGCGTACATTCCTATATTTTGTTATTTTGATTTAAAAAACAAAATTCTAAATCAGTTTTATATGAATTTTTTAGGACCATTTAGAATAATACAATATCGTTTGCAGCTAATTTTCCATACTCTTCCTAAGTTTGGCGAGCACCTCAATCGATGCCCATAGGTGATGATATTCGCTGTCAAGAAATATTTGACGTCTTCGCAAATTCTACGTATTGTAACAAGCATCATTACAATCTCACTTTGTAGGAAAACTATTCTAAAATATTTATTTTTGGAGAACTTAAAGGTAGAATAAATATATTATCAGATTTAACAATTACCGGCCAGTTTCAAATCCTCACAAATATAAACGTCTAGTTAAAGGTTTAGAAATTTTATTGAAAAGCACAATAATAAAAAATATACATGTAGTCGAACATTATCCAATGATTATAGTAAGTAATTTTACACAATTCATAATTGAGTTTAAGTATGGAAGTATGTTGTAAATGTAACTATATGTCACAAAATAAAAATATATCTCATACATATTTTCTATATATGAATTGTATTAAATTAAAGAGGTCAATGCCTTCTTGATTTTTTGACAATTTTTAGCTTGTCGTATTCAATCGACTAGAGACTTTATGGTTATTTTACGCCGATGAAGTCACACGACGCGTACATTTTGCTTAATCATGTGTCTTACATATTTATATTATTTTTTATGTTCTCTCATCTTTAAATCCTATTTATAAAGTTTTATATTCGTGAGTCTTAGAGCTAACATAATATACCCGACGTTTCTTTTTACTTATTTTATTACAGTCGCGAACACTCGTAAATACGGCAGAGACGTGCCAATACATTCACAAGTTTAAAGAGCAAATAGAACGTAAAGAAACTCTAAATTTATACAAATATAGTGGTGTTTGTGCAATGCTTCGGATTTAGCACACATGCTCACATTAAAATATACATTTTAGTGTAATGCTAATAAAATACCGAACTAATGATGTCAACGTGTTAAGGACTTAGCAGCTAGATTCTCTTACTTACCGTCTGCAGTCTAAACAAGCAGGCTTTGGGCTCGGGTCATCCAGTCTAAATCAGTGGCTGGATAATCGCCAAGTAGTTGCTCTATTGTGGTGTAGCCCCATCGTGGTCGTTTTATCCGATGACGTTTAAGGGTTGACACCTGTTTTAAAAAAAGTGTAACCGCTTTTAGGGCTACATCTCTTTAAATGTCAAAATAACATTTGTTTTGTGTATCGCTTTTAAAAAAGGAGGAGCTGTTTCATGTTGGACTGTATTCGTTTTGGTTTTGTATGTATGTTTACCGACATCTTCGTCAGTTGTCGACCGTTTTATTTTGAAGGATATATTTTAAAATTTGTCTCGTGATATTTTTATGAAAATTGGTTTTGTTATTACTTTTTTAATATCAAAACAACAAAAAACATATATTTCAAAAACTCTCTTCTAAGGTAAAAGAAATAGGTCTCGCAATTTTATATGAAATTTATGGTTATTCGCCTGAACAGTGCCCAATTTGATTAAATTAGACCGACATATGTTGATAATTTAATTTTATATATTCTTACTATATCTATACTTATGCTTATATGATAAAAGATAGTTGTCTGTATGTATGTAAATAGGCATGAGTCAAAGCAGAGATATAACAATGACCTGAAAACCCTGAAGTGCAACGTAAATGTAGAGGTTCGACGTAAGTGTTTACGTAAGGGTCGCCGAACCCGAGTGAATAATTTATGTCGGTCGCGTTTCAGGTGTCCGATTTCCTACTCATTGAACAATTACTTGGTCCGCCGCGATGTTACGGAGCACAGTGGTTCTCAAACTGTTTTAATTTCTAATCGATTGATATTTGACGTCTCGCCTTGGCAGATAAAAGCATTCATACATCAGATATCCAAGAACTTGTAATGTTTGAGCATGCCAAATGATTCCTACCCATCTACGACTCCTTCTTTTCCTTCTCGTAAATACATATCTACATAGATTGCATTAGTCGTCGCACAGGAACGATATTTTGTTCAGCAAAGGCGGATTTTGGACGTCCGTCACGAGATTTGTCACTCAGACTAGTATTTCCACGATGAAATTCTTAATATGAACGTTTGGTAGTTTAAAGACAAGGGGCTTCATTTTAAAACACAGATCTTAGCACCTCGAAAATGAATCCGAGTTAGGCCTCTTCGAAAGTTGCAAAAAACTATAGCACGAATGTTTTCCTTCGAGAGACTCATTTCTGTGGACCATCTCACAGATTCAAAACAACTCTATGACTAAATAGTTGCATCAATCCTAATTCTTTCAATGGTTTTGCTACTCTAAATTCAAACAAATCTTAAAATTTAACAATTCTAAATTTAAAATTGGAGGGAAATATGTATACGACAGAACTTAAACGACAAGCCTGGTATCCCCTATCTGCCGTAACGACCAAATCCTGCTAAAATTAACAAAGCACCATCATCTGTTCACATATTGTGTGTGCCAATGGGAGACGATTATCGCCTAACGTCAGATGAGTTTTCCTTAACAAAAAAATATGACGCAAAATGCGTGAGCGTCCGACGACCTCACACAAATGAAGTAAAAGTGTAAATTTATTTTAGTTTTTGTGCTCATCTATATCTCTTATTCAATGACGCTAGTGGTACGAACTTTGTCCATATGACAGCGAAAACAAAGTTTTACAACCACTGCCTCCTTTGCCCTTTGTGTACACGTCTTTTCTATTACCTCAAAAAAAAAATTGCTGCAAGTCGGTCAAGGCGTATGAATTGGTTAAATGTAGTCAAATGGGACGTTTTGAATTAATTATTTGCATATTAAAATTAAAAAGAGGCTGATGCTGGTTATAATCTTTATAGAACTTGACAACAATCCAACAAATGGTGAGCTGTGATCAATTCTTAAGGTTGTAAAGTGGTTTAGAAACAGCTTTTCTAGAAAACGGTGGAAGAGCATAACATCTTTTCACAGCTTTTGCTGCACTTCTACGGTCGCGCTCGTCTGGGAAGGTACCACCACCCTTTATAATGTCGACATAAAATGAAGTATGCATGTCTGTTGGGGATGTCGAATGGCCATATCTTTTCCCACTCCTATCCCTTCCAAATCCTCAATCCCGACCCTATCCTATCCAATAAACTTATTCTATCCTGTTTCCAAGTTGACAACGCACTTGCAACTTTCCGGATGTTGCGTGTGTCTATGGGCGACGGGATCGCTTACCTTCAGGTGAACCGTCTGATCGTTATTTACCTTTCCATTAAAAAAAACCTCAAAGAACATTCAATTCGACGCCAAAGTATTATATGTAGTATACGAGCTTATTCTTACCTCAAAGGCCGGCAACGCTCTTGCAACTCTTCTGGTGTTGCGGGAGTCCATGGGCGGCGGTAATCACTTACCAACAGATGAGCCGCTTGCTGGCTTGCCTTCCTCTCTCTATTAAAAAAAATAATTACCAGAAAATCAAGAAATCCGTTGCCTAACTACTCAAAGTAGTCAACAGTAAGTAAAGATTGACTTCACTCGCAAATAATGTAGCTTTCTAGAAGCGAAATAGTTTTGAAATTCGGTCGAATAGTTTTTGAGTTAAATTTTAGCAAACAACACACACAAAAGAATCTTTACTTTTTATGATATTGGAATTTAAGACAAATCTTCGCTCGCACAATCGTAGATTTATTTTTGCGGAGTGAGTGGGCAAACTTTGATAAAATGAATGCTGCATATCGCTTTCTTTTATCTTTTGCTAAAGATAACTCCGAAATAGTTTTCTTTTATCGATATTTGATTTTTTGATCTTTTGGAATATCACAGATCTCTTTATCATGTTGGAAGACAATGTTACTGCTGGATGATTGTGTAAAAGCTATTTCCTTATCTTAAGAGCACTAATATTTTCTGTGCTAGCCCTGGTCTAAGGATTTATTTACAATTTTAAGAGTTTTAGCTTTTAAACTGGAAAGTAGATATTCGATACTTATACCTGTAACTAATAATATTAATATTTAACCTGTGTAACTGTAATATTGCGACCAATTTCACGCAGTAGATTGTGTGTAATGCAAGAATACACACATAGACAGACAAAAATTAAAAAAAAATTGTTTTGTTTATTATAGATGATGTAAAGGTGAGTTATATTATTTTTTTTCTGTGTATACAAATGGTCAGGAAACGATTTATTTTATGTATAGATAAAAGTTATTAGACTGTTCCGATGAGAATATATATACAGAACTATATACAAAAATATATATTTGATCTTGATGCATGAGAATATATATACAAGAATTCTCATGCATCAAGATCAAAATGATATATTAATTATTTTCATATTTTACGACATTACGCTTTATGGATTTGATTTTTGAACAGGGAATTTAAGTAAAAAGTATGAATATTGCTTTACATACATGACGTTTACACAATCTGTCATAGAGATAAAGAATGCGATTGGAACTAGTCCAATCGATTTTATTCAACACCTCTGAAACTCTTCTCTTCTGGTTTTCTTTACGAAAATAACTTCTGTAGAAGTTAGGCGCTTAGGCCAACACCTTAGTAGTGTACTTTCGAGACATATTTTCTTCGTTTTTTTATTTGAAATATTTAAACTACCAAAATGATCCTTTAAAATTTCAAAAAAAATCAATGTTTTTTTTTGAAATTGTAAAGGATCATTTTGGAAGTATATTCTATCAGATATACAATTCTATTATACCATTTTATTCGCAATATTCCACGAAACAACACCCCTTACAACGTGCAAGCAAATATGTGAGTGCACGCATAAGCATACGTATACGCTTTTGCGTGCGCTCTCGTGCACGATCATGCAGACAAAACCACCATCAAGCACTAATGTTAGCAGGACCATGCAGAATTCCACACCAGCAAGCAGGTTGTTGCCCTCACACTCGACGCACGTTTCGCCCCGACACCGGTGCATCCTCAGGATGTTGCCTCTACGAACAGCGTTCGTTGAATGCTTATGCGCGTGCACTCACAGATTTGCTTGCAGGTTGTAAGGGGGCTTTTCGCGGCCTACTCCTTCCTATTTTGTAGTCGGTCAAAAAACTGGTCAAAAATTTACTAATAAACGTCGTACCGAGATTCGTCATATCCAAAACGAGTAATAAGTAAACTTTGTTCAATGAAATAATTTATTTTCGTTTATACAAGTGTTTATATAAATATTTAGTGCGGTCAAATGAGTCTGCTCTATATGTCCTATGGATTTTATTTAATTTTATCTTAAACATGTTGCAAAACTGTCATACATCATCTGCATTCGCGTTCACCTCGCTTGCATTTCTAAGTTTCTTGCAAAAAAAAAAAACATTTAGATATCTAGACAAAAACCAGTTGGCGGTAGATAAAAAAATATGTGTCGGAAATATTCCTAGAAAACTTAGGAACACTGATTCCGAAATGTAGTCACACTTTAATCTCACGAAATACATTTTACAAGTGGAAATAACAATGCCCAAAAGTCATACATATTTTATTTTATGGCGACTTTATACATAAGTGCAGCAAAAGCTGTGAAAACATGTTAAGCTCTACCACCTTATATAATGTCCAATATAAATGTACGTATGTACAAAAATTATCATTCTTTGCATATAAAATTGTACATAAAAGATGTTTAAAAATTTTAGGTATCGTAGGTATCGTGCAAAGGACAATGCCCAAAAGTGGCACCAAAAAATCTCATGCATCAAGATCAAAATTCTATAGTAACTATTTACAAAATTTATTACGACATTATGCTACATGGATTAGATTTTTAAACAGTAAATTTAAATTAAAGTATAAAAGTATGAGATTTGCCTTACATACTTGACGATTACACAATCTGTCATAGAGATGTAGGATGCGATATAAACTATTTTCTATGAATAGATCTTTCGATTCTATCAAATATCTCCGAAAGCCGGGTTTCTTTTACAGAAGCAACTTCCGCAAGAGTTAATATAATAATTGTAGTGTCCAAAAAAACAAGTTTGAACTCGACACTTGGTACAGTACGCCATATAAAATGGGCATTGTCCTTTACTGAACAGGTGGGTGTGCTAAAAAAGCACATGGGATATCCATGTGTAATATGTATTTTATATGATGGTATGTGTAGTGTCCCATTTGTTATACCAATTGAAATTCTCCTATAGAATTGCAAATCAAGGCAATGGTTCAAATATGGTACCGAATACAGATAAGTAAAATAAAATAGGATAAATATTCGAAATTTAAAAAATTGGAAAAGGAACACAAGCGCAGTGTATGCCGAAGAAGAATATCCTGGCTCAAGAACCAATGACAGTGGTTTGGAGAGAGCACCCGTTCGCTTTCCAGAGCCGCGGTTTCAAAATAGTTGCCTTTATGATCGCATACATTTGAAAGAAGATGGATCTTTAAGCAGAAGAAGTGGGAACATATCGAGGATTAAGAGAGGGAAAAGAAGAGAGTAGAAATAGCCATAGGGCAACTTTATAAGCCAAGCGGGAATATTTACCTTCACGGTTTAATAGCCTAATAAGTGCAGGGAGACGTGTATGACCCTAAATATGTGTAACGAAATTGGCCATAACCTAATGGAGTTGAATGGCCCTTGTTAAATATAAATTGGAAATTAATCTGTGTATTGGTCACGCTAAAACTCACAAAAAACTGGACGAATTTGTTTTTTAGTGTTACAGTGATAGTGGTTCCTAGAGGTAGATTTACGTAAAAATATTTTTTGCGATTAATCGGCATAAAATAAATTGTGCATGACATATGGGGATACCGGATGGCCATTCGTATCCATTACTTTTCCCACTCCTTTCCCCTCCAAATCCTTAATCCTGACCCGATCCCATCTAATGTCACAACTCGTCGAATGTTGTGTGGGCGATGGGGTCGCTTAATATCAGGTGAAGCGTCTGCTCGTTTTTCTTTCACTCCATAGAAAAATACCAATTATTTTTTTTATATTTGTATTATGCTTCATTGCAAACTCTTTAAAAAGCAATACAATGGACGGATTTAATGTCATTGGGCATTTGATTGGCATTCTCTACCAGTCAACACGGTCTAAATCGAAGTTTTTAATTTTCATATTGTTGTTTATTTTAAAAAATCTTACAATCACAATGGTGACGCTATGTGTGACGTGCAATTTGACAGTTCGATTTTATAACATCGAGTGGGTAGAGCACAACATCTTTTTACAGCTCTAGCCGCACTTCTACGGCCGCGCTCGCCGAGACGGCAAATACCACCATTTACAAAGTCGGCATTAAATAAAGTATGCATGACTTTTGGGGTTGCCGGATAGCTATTACTACCCTTTCCTCCTCCCACTCCGTTCCCCTATAAAACCCTAATCCATACCCGATGCTATCCAATAAACCTATTGTATCCAATTAATTTCCCAGATTGACAACACACTCGCGATTTCTCGGATGCTGTCTGTCTGCTCGTTTGTCTTCCGTTCCAATAAAAAAAAAATAACGTGTTTTCATAACATATTATCGCGGACAGTACCAGTTGCAACAGATACATTATTTATTACTGTTTTCTACAAAAACTCCGCCAATATCACGAGTTCCAACAAAGAACACACCAAATGCTCTTGGGGACACACGAAATCGACATTAAGTAAACGAGACATCCAAAACTTGAATTAACTCAAAAACTATCATTTTCCATGGTTACATTCCACAGTGGTTATGGCATATCAATGCCTTAATTCACAAACGCAAAACATTAATTATAATAATATAATATAATGGATATCGATGCCATAATTCACAAATCCACGTTTGTGAATTAAGGCATCGATATCCATTCCAGTAATTTTGAACCACAAAAAATTGTAATATTTTTAAAAGTAAACAAAAATAAATCAAAGGGTTTTCGAAAAACTATTAATTCAAAGAATTTTCATAAAATTACATTTAAAATTTTTGCAAATCATGTCTTTGCCAACACTTTAGTTAGTGTATGTTTATACTAAAGATAAAATAATCAAAAGAATACATAGTTTCGGACATTATACTTCATATCCAAAGTATATAATATAGTATAGTATCGGTATGGATGCGTTAAAATTTTAAAAGCGAAATTTTATTATACTTAAAAATCCTTGGAAAGCGGAAAAAGCCATATCTATTAGTTTTTTTCTTTTTGATTATCTATTTGAGGAAACTATGTTACTTAATGTTGTTAGCTCACAAGCAAGAAACTTATGCCATGTGACATTGACATTTTAAAAGAATACATTTGTCTTTTTGTCTCGGTAATGGAGAGTCCTAATATAAAATATCTATTTATTTTCCTTGTTTGTTCTTAAAAACCTTTTAAAGCCCTCGCGTGGAATCAAATACGATTATTTAAGCGATGTTAGTTTTTTTATGAAAATTATCAATATCATAAATGTGAATTTGCGTGTTCGGATGTTTGTTATTGAATTATTAAAAGAAACGAACTTAAAATACACCAAAGATGCCAAAATTGACGAGATATTTTAACCGACTTCAAAAAAGGACGAAGGTTTCCAATTCGAATGTTTATTTGTTTTTTTATGTACGTTCGCATACGGTTCAGTAGTTTTTCTTTAAAATATATTTATGCACGTTTCTCCATCATTTACGTTTTCTTTGTAGATAGTCCCATAATTTTTTTTCCAAAAAATCGTTTCATTAGTTTGTTTTTTAAATAAAGATAACAAAATTAAGGAATGTTCGCACATATTAAATAGACAAAGAGGTTCAGTGGGTCATTACATTTATTCCACGTGGAAAAAGCACAACATCTCGCATGTAACTCATGCTACATTAATTATTTGACCGAAAAGGTTCCTACTACTATATCGAAACTTGTATAAAGTACTCGTCAAGGCAAAACAAACGAGCTTAAACTCGGTAGCATTGCGTCATTGCAGTGTTCTCGAGGCCACCTTCAAGCTCCATCATCAGATCAGCTCTAAGTCAGCACACTACATTGTCATACGATATACATAAGCTTGAAAAATTTCAGCTCAATCGGAAACCGGGTATTTGGTCAAATTTTCCTTGTAATATTTGATAACAGACACACAGACAACTGATAAGTAAAACTAAATCAAAGCTTGTCTTGTCAAATACTCGTCAAGGCAAAGAAATCCTGTTTTATATATAGCTGTGGCCTAATTGTGTTAATCCTGTGTTAATACCTGCTTCGGTAAACTAGCGGTACAGGTCTTTCCGAAGATTTGTTGGTGCGATGCCAGTCTT
>JAOCPS010443549.1:0-11915 GCA_025505425.1 Graphium colonna
TAATAAAATAAAATACATAATAAGTTTATTTTCCAATTGTCGCCCTAATTGCGAGCTCTTGATTTGTGTCACAGGGACTTTTACATACATAAATTCCACATACACACACTCAAATCCGAAACAATTACTTGCAAGTCACACAAATAAATATTCCGAGAGAGAATCAAACCAACGACCCGTGACTCCGAAGGCAATGGCGTAACGACTGTGTTGAACGGTAAAATAATTACAAAGTTAGTATAAAAGATGGTGCAGGAGAACATTAAAGAGATAGAGCCTAACATCCTTTCACAGCTTTTGCTGCACTTCTACGGTCGCCCGTGCAGCATAAAATATTCCCTTCTTTTTCTTTTCCCACTCCTCCAAACGCTTAATTCCGACCCCATCCAATCCAATAAACCTGTTCTATCAAATTTCCTAAGTTGACAACGCACTGGCAATTCCCCGGATGTTGCGCGTGTCTATGGGCGACGGGACCACTTACCGTTAATCTTCCTTTTCACAAAAAATGTGTTTTAGAACGCGGTAACCCATATTTTTCTTGCTGCGCGTTGAAAACATAACATTTTAGCAGCTTCGTCAGCCGTTTGATGGAGTTTTATTAATCGCGTACGCTGCGAATTTTTCTCCCGTCCACACGGGAGGTCGGGCGGGCGATCCGGCGCTGATAAGCCGGCCACGGTCATTGATTCCGGCGATTGGATCACTGTATCCATCCACCGTCGCGTCGCCCCACTGCGAATGGATTACGCGCGCACCCCTGAATTATGCGGACTTCCTAAATGTTCTTCGTGATTTAGAAATCAAAGGCGAATATAACTCATTGTGGAAGAGAAGCTATGGGTAGGCGGCACCATTGTTACAAACCTGAGTGGTTTTCTTATGCTGTTTGCATGAATATATGTAATTTTAGTTTACCCAATAAAGATTAAAAAAAACATATACAAGTTTATTTTCATAGAATTACAAAAACCGGCTTCAAACGCCTTAAAAGTGTTTCGAAACATATCTTCGCCTCTCTTTGATTTTAAAAACAGACTACTAATCCAATTTTTATAAAAAAATTGTGATACAATTGTGGAAGTCTGATAAAAAAAACATTTTTTCATAATAGATCATAAGTTGCGGAGATATATACAAGCATTCCCAATTTTTAAAAAACAAAGTAATGAACAATTTTTTTGAAAATGTATGGTTCTATCAAAAAGAGTGCTCTATCCTACAAAAAAAGAACGAACCCGTGACCATGAAAGCTGTAAAGGGTTCGAAACGTCGGGTGATAAAATTTAAAAATAAACCGCGATAAAATTCTTAAAGTTGTTTCATTTAAAAATGTCTAATGTTCACGAAGTCTCAAAAACAAAACAAAAAGAATTTTTGAAATCGGTTCAAAAATGACGGAGACACGTGTAAAAATACAAATATTCAATTTTGTTATGTTTATTTAAAAGAAAAATTAAAGATCCGATTTTTCTGAAAATTTTTAGGGACCATTCGGGAAGAATAAGGTTGGTTTATAAATAGCGTAGATATATATATGGGCGAACGTACATATAAAATAGTATATAAACATTCGAATTGAGAACCTTCCTCCTTTTTTTGAAGTCGGATAAAAAGCGAACTCTTAATTGGCTTAATTTTTAAATTCGACGTTACTTACGTCTGTTATTAGTTCAGTGATAATTTAGCATTCGAGTCGTTTGGTCAACACGCTTTGGGGTAACCAGCAGAATGTTATCATGGAGCATGATAAAAATTAAAACTAAAACAGCAAGAAGTAGTTCGCTACAACCCTCACTACATATTCGAGGATGTAAATATCCGAATGGAGTTACTGCTCTACCAGCATTCTAACTCTTTGATGCAATCATTTGGATGACAAGCAAACCATAAACAGTAACATACTTCAGCTATCTTATTCATAAACCAATAATAAACCGGGGAAAAACTCTATTACAGGTGAAACGAGCTGAAGTATAACGTAGCGGGGTCGGAGCAGTTGCCTCACGACTCGCTAGTAATAATTCAATATTTCCACGATCTCGGATTGTGAGCCGAACGGGCACCTCCGTGGAACTCCATCAAAATATAAATTGGCCCATTTCTCGTTCACAAAGCCGCAAATTGGTACTATGTAACTTTGATGCCTACACTCTTGACTCGAGTTATTTTTCTAATATTTTGCTGCAGTAACTTAAGGTGGGTTTATTGCGTAATAGTGGCTTTATGGAAGATGTAACAGCAATAATGTATATTAACTTCTTTTTTAAAACTACATTACTTGGTGAAACATCGTAAATGCATGTAATCATTGATGTCTATTGGCTTGAGTTTTTTTTTTTTTTCAAATATTTCTGAAACAACCTATAGCAGATTTACTGTATAAGAGCATTTTTTTTATGGAAACGAACACGATACATCTGATGTCAAGTGGTCCCGTTGCCCATGGGCACTACATCCAGAGCGTTGCGTGTGCGTTGTCAACCTGGGAAATTGTATAAAACAGGTTTAGTTGTTTAGTGGAAAAAGAAGAGGGAAAGAATGGCATCTTACAACAATAATAATGAAAAATCATATAACCTACATTTTCAAAATCGAAATAATTTTAAGTGGTAAAACAACATAAATGATAACATGTGGTTTGAAATTTTCATCACAAAATTCTAAATAATATTATCTTTTTAAAATAAAATAAAGAATTTGATAAATAGGCTTCTAGACAGATATGATATGGGATAAATATTTTAAAAAAATCAAAGTGTTAATCAAGGAAAAAGAGATGCAGCCTTTCTAACTTAGTAATAACTACGTGCATTTGAATCAACGTACAGATTGAAACAAACATACATACATTTATATATGATCGCGATAAGAAAAATTCCAGATCAAAACGAGTTTTCGACGACAGTAAAGCAACCGCGATATATTTATCGGGAACCGACACGAGCTCACCGCAAGCGTCTGCCGAGATTTCACGTCTGCAGTGCATCCATTGACGTTTTCGATATCGATAGCACTCCATTGCTCGTAATGTGTTTTGCGAACGTTGCTGCGAACTTCCAAATTGTAGTTTTTATTTATAAGTACGGTTTAATTGGTTTGTTTGAGTTACAGGGAAAATACAATTAGGATGTTACATACAAAAATTAACACCTATTCGTTGTTTTTTTTTTTTTATTGAAAGTAAGATAAGCCAAGCAGACGGTTCACCTGATTGTAAGCGATCCCGTCGCCAAAAGACACACGCGACTTCTGGAGAGGTGCGAGTGCGTTGTCAACTTGGGCAATTGGATAGAATAGGTTTATTTCTATGGGCGATGGGATCGCTATCCATCAGGTGAACCGTCTGTTGTTTGTTTGTCTTCCTTTCCATAAAAAGATGTTTCATTAACAACAGAAAAAAAATAAGTAAATCACAGGTGCGGAAATATTTTCTATTCTATTTAAAAACAGGCAAAAATCCTTTTTGCAATTTGCAATGAAAATGTATCATGGAATGAAAGAAGTCATTAATACTCGTATATGGAAATATTATGATTTTAGAATCGACTTAAAGAGAAGGTTTCACGTTTGTTTTATTATTGCGTTTGTACACGATATTTCGATTTGATTTAAGGAAACGAATTTTTTAAACTTGACTGATTAAAAAGCAATGTTTGACCGATTTCTGAGTTACAAATTCCATTTTTAATGTGATAGTGGAATAAACCCGGGTGACTGTCAAGAACAAGCCGTAAAGGATCGCCGTAATCATAAGTACGTAATACTACGAAAGAAAAGCTATTCAAGCATACATCCGTTAAAACTGCCTCTTTCCGTTCCCTTATTCCGTTTTCCTATACATGCACGTAAGAAGTATAAACGCATGAAGTATCGCCCGAGCCGATTACGGTCCAACCCTTCATTAGCGGTCGGGGTTTTTTCAACGAGACCCTCATCCGCATCCGAGGCGTCATTCTTGAGACGGATCTAATTTTCCCTTTCGAGTGGTACCCGGGTGCTGATTGGGCAAGAGGGGTTATTTTTCACTTATCCCTACAGTCTCTAATTTCGATGTACAGACAGAAAGGCGTACGGGTCCCGTCATTACCCCGCCCTTCACGTGCCAGGCAATTGTTTCTGAACGATGTGTGCGCACTAGTTCGCAACAAAACCCCTCGGCGGAGCTGAAGCTCACTATAAGTTCAAAATTACCGCATTGTAACAGATTCATATGGCGGGAAATGAAATAGAAAAAAACCAGCGCTGAGTTACGAGTGCCCCGCCGAGAGATAATAAAAAAAGTCGACGAGCGAAATAAAAGCGCGGCAAGTTCTTATTTTCAATTACATAACGGTGTATGATTTAAGGGTTTTTATGATTTCTACAACTTGTGCATGAACGTCATTAAATTCCCTCAGAGTTTCAAAACAGAAACATCTAGAAATGTGTAGATTGAAAGCATACTTAAAATTACAAACCCTTTTTTTATGAAAAAGAAGACAAACGAGCACTTGCGACACTCAGGACGTTGTGTGTGTCTACGGGCGACGGGATTGCTAAGCATCAAGTCTGCTCGTTTGTCTGCCGTTCCATAAAAAAAGGAACAAACGGCTTTCTTGATGGTAAGTGGTCACTGCCGCCCATGGACTCCATGGACTCCTTTGAGATGATGGTTGTCTCCTTTTTCGAAGGTCCCTAATTCGTGTCTGCCCGGAAATACCGCCGACGACAATTGATTCCACAAGGGTGTGGTGCGTGTCAGAAAATGACGACGGAATCGCACGGCGTTGACTGCCAACCATCAAGATGGTGTAAAGTGAGCAACCTTTTTTAGCAACGGGCTTATGGAAATTTTGAAACTTATTGGCGGGCCAAAATCACATTTCTTATTAACATATACAATTCTTACTTCTCTTATCCCACTTTTTAATAACATTTAAAGGAACAATTTTTATTTCGTTTAAAATACCTATCCTTCCCTTTCCTAAACGATTCGCGGTCCGCAAAAAATGATCAGGGCCGCGGATTGCTCACTCCTGGTGTAGATGATATTGAGTGGTTTAACATATTTCAAATGAAGTATCTTTAAACCGAGCCTAAGACGATTATGACAACTGTCGACAAGGGAAACAGCGGAACAAACTCAGTATTATCATCTTCATCGGTGCCATAAAAGATAACGGACCATTGCAACGATATCCGTGTGCGAAATTGTTTAAGCAATATCTGCGTGGCTTATTGCGCTGAAAGCTAACGCGGCCTAGACCTGCTTAGGCTCGATCCCACAACACATGTTCAAATTATAAACAGCTCTTCAAACCCTAAACTTTCGTTAACTTTTTGTTCCTGCACTGACCCTGCGGTGGTTTCTTTTAACTCATAATGTATTATAAAATCATAATGTTTACTACAAAAAAGTTATAAATAATGCAATATTTGTATTTACATTTACTCATGGCGAAAAACACACTTTTAAATAGTTAAACAATATTTCCTGACAAGAACTCTGAAGAGGTCTAGAAAATAAATATTGAACTTAAGGTCACAGTATTCACAAGACAAAAATTATATTTACAACACGTAAAAACCATGTCCATTTTTATATGGCAAATGGTACGAAGTTGCGTTAACATAAAAAAAAATGGAGAGTAGATTAATTATATTAATTCATACAGACTTATTTTCGTAAAAAAAAGAAGTATGTATGAATTAATCAGAGATATTTGATAAAAAGGAAAAATTGATTCATTCATCACAAATAGTTTTTATTGCGTTCTACATTTGTACGATGAGATGGTGTAAACATCATGAAGGTAAAAAAAAACTCATACTTTTTAAATTAAATTCCCTGTTCAAAAATCAAACTACAAAGCGTAATGTCGTAAGAAATTTTGCAAATAATTACTTAATAATTCTGATCCAAATAAAAAATTACCAAAAATTCTTATGCATCAACCATGCAAGATTTTTTTGAACCACTTTTGGGCATTATCCTTTAGCCTTTTATTTTTGTAGTCACACAGATGAAGGCTTAATTTGTTCAACTACATTACAATTTGTATAGAAAAAGAGTGAGTTTGTTTAAACGGCGGTTAGACGTTAACGGAGCGATTACGTAACCAACGGTTACGTCGTAGTTGGTGAGGCCGGCTCTTGGTGTAATAGAGGAAGCGTCGGCGCTTAATTTAAATAAACTACTGCGCGCAAATGAAAACCTATAAGATTTACGATACGATTATTTTAAATCGCCCCATGTTCGGTGCAGTCTCGCGAAATTCAATTACATGGAAGCATACGGTTTTTTTCCGTTTCACGGAGAAAACCTACTGTTTGAGATAATTAAAAATAATAAGAATAAAACGATATTATAGGTCACACAGTCAACGCTACAGTTACTGTAAAGGCAAAATGGTCGTTAACTTCGACCATGTGACTTTAATTTTGTGCATCTTGAATAACTTCACGTGGTAATATTGGAATTTAGTAAGGAGTACTTATAATTCTGATATAATTAAGAAGATATCGGCTCAGTTTTTTTTTACATTTTACTAAAATATTATCAAATTATTTGAAATTTTACTAATAATATCTCTAATTTTGCTAGGAGTTTACTACGATAGTCGAATAGAAAGATTCGAATCCTCATCCACGTGATCGGATGTCCATATTTAAATGTTTATATAATATTTTTTTATGCAAAGGGTGACAAATGAGCAGACGGTTCATCTGATGTTAAGCGATCCCGTCGCCCATGGGCACACACGACATCCAAAGAGTCGCGAGTGCGTTGTCAGCCTGGGAAATTGAGTAGAATAGGTTTATTGGTAAGGATGGAAAATGTAGTTCATCATATGTGCATTTTGACCACTTATCCCTCCTTACTCGATAAAATATATATGAGAACAATGAATAATACACTCGTATTGCTACCATATGGCAATAGGTACCGGTCATATGTCAGTTAAACGTACAGACAATTCCAACAAAACAAGCCTACGCCCAAGCGGCCTTGTACCACAATACTTCCCTAACACATCGTAAGTCATGACATATAATAAGCCGTACTATGAAGGTAAGAAAGGCTTACTCGTGTACATTACGGTTGTTAAAGATTATTGTCCTCGAGGAGAACATAAGCCCTCTGAGGCAACGTTAAGGTCTGTATAATATCTATACTAATATTATAAAGCTGAAGTTTTTTTTTATGTAAAGGAAGACAAACGAGCAGACGGTTCACCTGATGGTAAGCGATCCCGTCGCCAATAGACACTTGCAACATACGGAGAGTTGCGAATGCGTTGTCAACCTGGGAGATCGGATATAATGGGTTTATTGGATAGGATGGGGTCGGGATTAAGGATTTGGAGAGGATAGGAATAGGAAAAGAAAAGGGTAGATGGCCATCCGGCATCCCCAAAAGTTATGCCGAATTTATAAAGGGCGGTGGTACTTCCCTGGACGAGCACAGCCGTAGAAGTGTAGTAAAAGCTGTAAAAAGATATAATGCTTTACCATCTGGAAAAAAATTATACGGGTTCCGTGTTTTTGTTTTAAAGTATGGAACCCTAAAAGTGGTAAGTTCCTTGTGTCATATTCGAATTTGGTGCTATTAAGTTGAATCATGTTGGTGTTTCTTATCTGGGTGATGCTATGCCGGTAGTCAGGAATGACTTTGACCGTCTTTGAAAGATGTCACTGCCTTCAAATATTCTGACAGCTCGTGTCACGTTTTAATTCAGTTTGTCACTTTGTGGCCCAAATGAGATGTCAGTAGATCTGTCAAAAACCGATATTTTATTCCGTTGGATAAGAAACCGACTCCAAGTAATTTGAGAATACAGCTAGAAAGATGGTAGAAGATTATCTATACCAAACATTGTAATTTTTTATACCGTGTAACCAATCTACATCGGCAATGTATAGACAATGTGAACATCATTCTTTCATCCCAATGTATATGTTAGAGCACTCAATAGATTAGGATAGCTACGCCGACAAACAATCTGGAGTCGGACAACATCTTAACAAGAAGATGTCACGTACCTTCTGATGCATACTTTTTTTTTACAAACGCCTATATTTTTTAATTAGCAAACAATTCAACAATCGTCTTTTGCAGTAGAATTACGATTTATTTATTTCTTTTGGAATCTTTTTGTATATTTGTACTTCGTAAAAACTTATGCTTTATTCCCCATTTTTTTAGGGTTCCGTAATTCACTAGGAACCCTTATAGTTTCGTCATATCTGTCCGTCCGGGCTCGTGCTCCTTCGTTTCTGCACCGATTGTCACGAAAATTGGTGGAGGAATGTATATTGAAGATGGAAAGATTGGTTTTGAAAATTATGTAAAAAATAATTTTTTGGGGTATTGTTGAAAAGGTCTCTTGTATTGCAAAAAAAAATCCTAGAAACCATGTGGATTAAACCCCCCGGTCCCAAGATATTTTTATAAAAAGTTACATAGTACTACTAAAATGAGATTATACATGGTCTTAGTTTCGCGGACTGAAGATGAAACGAATACAATTGTTCAGAAGGCGCTCCAGCTTGATAAGAAGTTCTTGGGATAAATCTGGGTAACACACATCTCCACATTCAATAATTAGTAACAAAATTGTTTGGATAAGTATGATTTCAGACTTAAATTATTGGCAAAATGATATTTTTTTTGAAAAACACTTCATTAACAGAAAAAATATAAACAATTTTAACATGTTTTATTTCAATATCCTATCCTTCCTCCTGACCGAATTACGGCCATTGCGGCCAATACTATCTGAGATTAGCCAACTGCGCAGGAGATATTATATTGCACAAGTATACACGCAAATAGGTGCACTCTCTGTTCTTTTACTCTCATAGCCCGATGATGGCAATCGGGTGATCAGCCTGCATTGCCCTAATCCAACCAAGAAACAACAACTCAAAGTCATTGCCCCGCCGTGGAATTCGAACCCATGATCTCCGATTTACAAAGCAAGGGCCCATATCACTAGGCTACGGAGGCGGAAGTCAATATATCACTACTGCAAATGCATCATCTAGACAATGTCCGCTTATTTAGGAATGCTCCCAGCAGTTTCATCCCAGAAATGTCCCTTTTTGCAATTTTCAATACTACTCCGCTCCATTTTGGTTATATCTTGATTTTATAAGTCTAAAGCCTTCCTCGTTGAATGGGCTTTCCTACAAAAAAAAATTAAATTCTAACCAGTAGTTCCTTAGTAGTGGCGGCGTTAGGCGTCAGCGTCGTCAGCAACCGCCAACGGCCTCGCTGCCCCCCCACAGAAGTTATTTAAAGTTAGCCATTCGTAATTATTTATTTATTTATATACACTTTATGTACAAGAGGGTACAACGGCGGACTTAACACCACTAGGTGCTCTCTACCAGTCAACCAAGAGATAAGCAGAGAACCTAATGAGGTGCGATTAGGCCAAAAGAAATGTAATAATGTACAATAATATGTTTACTGTTGTATAATATATATACATACAAAATACATACATATACGAATACATTATACACATACATAGATATATACATACATATATCTATGTACATACATATACACATAAAATACATACATATCCGGGGTATTAATTATTTCAAGCACAACAGATTAAGAGTGAAGAACATTTTTACACTTTTAAATTATGCCACTTAAGGAAAACGAGTACAGAAAAAAAGAAATAATAACCCTGACATAAAAGGAAGACGTTTAAGCTTAAACGGTTTATGGAGGCGTGTATTTAGACAGTCACAGAGTTGACAGGCATACTGATATATAATACGTTTGTTTTTGAGTAAATCAGTAGTAGAAAATTTAATACGGCAATTCTTCAATTAAACGTAATTTTATTTATCTTGAAAAACAGTTAAAATCAATTTATACAATTTTTAGGTGACAGCTGTAAAGTTTTCTTCTTTTTGAGAACCAAAACACTTTTTCATGCCTCAATAAAATCATAATAAGCTTCTAAACATGCCCTCAGGGTTGAATCGATGCCTTTCGAAAAGACCCGTCGACCACCGGGAGTGGGCAGAATCAGTTGTCGTTGCATCTTGGTAGCCGTCGCGGCATAAATTTTATTACGCAATTCATGCTCATCCGGGCAGATGGCATAATTTTTTTTTCACTGAGGTGCTAGAGCATAACATCTTTTCACAGCTTTTGCTGCACTTCTACAGCCGCGCTCGCCCGGGGAAGTACCACCGCTGTTTATAAAGTCGGCATAAAATAAAGTATTCATGACTTTTGGGGATGCCGGATGGCCATGTCTACCCTTTTTTTTCCCCACTCCTTTCCCTTTCAAATCCTTAATCCCTACCCATCCTATCCAATAAACCTATTCTATCCAATTTGACAGGTTGAGAACGCACTCGCGACTCAATGTTGCGAGTGTCTATGGGAGACGGGATCGCTTACCATCAGGTGATCCGTCTGCTCGTTTGTCTTCCTTTCCATAAAAAAAATATGTAGTTCATGCTCATCTGAGCACAGGTGTGGCTGGTGTGAGATGGTAGGCGGAAGGGAGATCGACGGCCCCGCGCGTCCTAGCTGATTACACGCGCCACCCTTCTTGCATTTATTGGAAAATTTGGGCTAAAATTATGCCCCTAATTTTATTACATAAATATGACGACAATCGAGCACCGAGTGCACTCGTTTAATATCGTATGTGATTCACCTGTATATGCTGTGTTGTCTTTTACCATCCTAAAAATCATTGCACATGGGTACTTATAGATTATTAGCCAACGTCGAAATGATCCAGGAAGAGTTCGAGTTATTTTTAACTGGATAAGAAAATAGATTTGAAAAATTCATTGTATACTAAATAACTCGAATTTAAAGACCAATCAATAACTGTTAGTTTTCGTTTACAAAAGATAAGGGAATCATTCGTGGCTAGGCTAGGTTTATTTCTAAAATCCCGCGATCTAAATTAGACCTTCCGTTAC
This sequence comes from Graphium colonna, assembly GCA_025505425.1. Taxonomy (NCBI): domain Eukaryota; kingdom Metazoa; phylum Arthropoda; class Insecta; order Lepidoptera; family Papilionidae; genus Graphium; species Graphium colonna. The sequence goes on from JAOCPS010443549.1 coordinate 10,951, forward strand.
ATAAAATAAAGAACAAAATAAGATGCACTCCTGTACGTAAAGCATAGGTACTATATACTATTGAGGAATACTTTGATGATTTACGTGTATGAAAATAATACTGTCGAATATTAAACAGGGAAAACAAATTATTGTATAATACATTTTGGAAGAAACATCAACTGCTGAGTTTCTCGCCCGCTCTTCTCAGCGGAATCTGCCTTCCGAGCTGGCGGTAGCTTCGTCCCGAACGCTTAATAATGACAATGCAAAAATTGACGTTTCATAAGAACACGTAAGCGTCTATTTGATATTCTATACGTGTCCTTATTGTAGACACGATTAGCCTATGTAACTGACAAAAAAAACAAAAACTTGTAGTGGTTTACGGAATAAATTGGCGGCTGACGCAGATAAATTTGTTATTCGATGTTCTTACCTTAAACAACGATGTTTGAGGTAAAAACAACACCATTACATTAACATAATGTCGAAAATAGCTCTTACAATTTCGGACAAAATAGGAATTTTCTCATAAAGTATTTATTTATCGTATGTATAAAAAAGGAGCTGCTGATCCAGAAACAGATCAAACAAATTTGTTGTCACTTAGTTGTTATGTTTTTTTTTTTAAGTTGAAACCGACCAAATGCGAGTTGACCGCACTAATTTTAGGTTATCGCGACAAGTCACTAAACTTTAAGGTTTCCTAGTTTCTTCTTTACATATGCCATAGTATATTGCTTTTAGTTAAATTTCATGGTTCCATTTATAGATGGTTATTTTTCAGGGTGGACACGAGACCATTCTGGGGTGGGCACTAGACCATCCTGGGGTGGCCACTAAACTTTCCTGGGGTAGGTAATATACTATCCTGGGGTAAGCACTAGACCATCCTGGGATCGACACTGCCCGTCCGGGGCCCCCCCCCCCCCGGGGGGGGGGGGGGGGGGGCGGGGGGGGGGGGGGGGGGGGGGGGGGGGGGG
>JAOCPS010443660.1:0-11915 GCA_025505425.1 Graphium colonna
GTATCGTGCTTTTCACGCATCCTGACGATCCGACTAAAGCGACGCACTCGCCGGCTTTTATGTGCAAAGAAAAACCTTGGAGCACCTATAAATAAATAAATTATTTATTATTTCTTTCACAAATAACTAAAAGGGCTCTCAATTGAACTTTGTGTGTGTGTATTTTATGTATATGGGCTAAATTTATACCTACGATAATTGTATCACACATCCCTACGGATTCATTTATATCGTTGGGACATAACCCCATCTTTCAGGTTGAAAAGTAGGGGAAAATGTTCAGAATTTTTATTAGTTAAAATTTTGTAAAACAATTACTTATTAACCGACTTCAAAAGGAGGAAGTTATATGTTCAACAGTATTTTTCATCACCAACACTGATGTGACAAATTTGAAACAACTTGTTTATTCAAAACGTGGAATTATTTTAAACTAAAATAATATCTTCTTATCTTATCTTTACGATGGTTAAATGTAGTTCTAGTTTTTAACGTTTTTTTAATTACTTCCGATCGATCTATTGTCTTCGTGAATGTGCGTGCAACATTTTTTTTTTAAATCTTTATCCATTGCACATTCGGAATAATTGATATCTTCTTCTTTTTGATTCCATTTGGAATATAATAATATTTTTACTATTTCCCAAAGAAGTGTTTAATATAATAAATACTGACATCTAGAGGGTTAGTGCTTTTCACGTCAAAAGTGTATGGATCATCATTTAGGGTGGAAATGTAGCGAGTATTCTTCGCACTACGTGGCGCAGGCACAGGACAAGTTTGTAGTTAGGTTATTGTATTATTTGTAAATATATTTGTTATAATAAACTTTTAAATTAATAAAGTATTTAAGTAACAAATATCACGTCACCTTTACGTTTGGCCGTGACGGATAGCTGAAGTGTATGTCTTCCAAAATGATGTCCCCTATGACCCTGCGTGGGGATAGGCCGCCGCTGTCCAAGGAGTCAATCGACGGCTCCCGGTCTATCAGCTTGAAGATGCTTGCTGCAGCTCCTCTAGCCGCAGCAAATACTTCAGCGTGTGGTACGCAAAAGGTTATGGATTGTGTCGCCATGTAAACGCTGAACAGGATCTGTGATGAATATTTCAGAATAGCGTTATAACAAAAAAAAATCAATTCTAGCCTGGATCCACGATTATTACCGCTGTGTTAATTTGATTCAACAATTTTTGTTATTTTTGTGGATTAAATACAATGAATCAATATTTGAATCTCAGTTTCTTATTAATAATCAATAATTTATTCCAAAGATTGCGTTTTATCAGGTACCATTGTCTGCTAAAAGGAATCATTCATTGGATGAAATCTTTTAGTTCGATCCTTAAAAAATATCATATTCTTATATTAAAATTAATTAATGAATTTTTACGCCCCTTATTTATAAATGAGGTAACAATTCGTCTGTGGATAAGTCAATGTATGTAATGATGTACCAATACTCAGTGTTATATTTTTGACATGGGATTTACATTATTTTTAATGAAATTTTCACTCACCACAATATTTTTATTTTTTTCTTGATCCGTGTGCCCCTAAACCATGCGGGGTCCCTAGGCAGTTGCCTACTCTGCCTTATTAACCATTATCCTAGCCTAATTAATAATCCAGAACTGGACATAGATAGATAACTCTTTATTGATCGTCAAAATTACAAGTATGTACAATAATTTTACAACAAAGTGTAAAGGCAATGCAATAGACGGCCTTATACCTTATTGCGATCTCTTCCAGGCAACCTTATGGGAGATTACAATAATGATCTAACAATGTTGGACATATTACATCAGACATGAAGTACCCTAAGTAAAGTGTGCAAACTGGGTGATTTACTGTAATATTTATGTACTCAATGATTTTCAAAAGCTTATGAGAACTTGTTTCAGCTTAAAATTATCAGGAATATCACCATGGCAGTGCTACCATAGAAAAGGGGCTACGGAAAAATGTCATTTTCATCTTAACCATGACACTTACACTAAACACAACTCCTACTAAGTATTTCCTCTCGTCCGTGGGTTTCTCCCAGTCGATGAGGATGAGTCTGGCACCGTATGCAAGACCAATGGCGTTCAAGGAGTAAGTCAGGACCCAGTTAAAACCGGTGCCCAAGCCTGTGTACAGGCCTCTCTTTCGTCCATACTTTTCAGCGGGCTCTAACAAATGACGGTATCTGGAATTTTAAGAATGCTTTATACATAACTTGTTTTTCCAGGGGATAGGACCATGGATATATAAATTTGGTTTCTTAATAATTGGAAAAAGTACCGAATGAAGTAATTTAAATAACTCCAAAGCAATGAAGATGTGGAACTTCTAAGATAATCGACGTAGCCTTATTTCGGAAACCTCTTAATTGTTGGAAACACCCGCAAAATATTATTCGTTTCAGAACTTCCAACAATTGTTTCTCCCAAAATTCAATACATTATAGCAGTATTTAATTTTAACAGACCTCAAAATACGAGGAGGTTCTCAATTCGATTATACGTTGTTTTTTTTGTTTTTATGTGAGCCTATTTTTCCGCAAGTTGTGAACAGATTTTTAAAATTCTATTTTCATTTTTAAAAACATCATTATAAGATAGTTTCATAACTTGAAAAAAAAATGTTTTTTAACTTTGTCTTAAAAATCTGATAAAAAAATAACTAAAAAAAATTATTCCACGACCATCTAAGGCGTTTGAAGACGGTATCGCTGTTATCTGTCAAAGTAATTATTAATTAGGAAACCGGATGGAAAAAAATAATATATTGTATGAAAAATTTGAACACTCTTTGTAAATATTACTAAAATAGCATTTGACATAGACTAGTATTTAACTTTACTGTCATGTGGATAGCAGTTTTTAAATACGTAATTTTAAAGGGTAAGTAAAAAAAGTTCAATTAGGGTAGAAATTCTTACAAAACCTTATAACATTTTGAGGTAATAGAGCATAACATCTTTTCACAGCTTTTGCTGCGCTTATACGGCCGTGCTCGTAGGGGGAAGTACCACCGCCTTTTACAAATCCAGCATAAACTAAAGTATGCACGACTTTTGGATTTGCCGTATAGAACCATATCCTATCCGACAAACCTATACTATCCAATTTCCCAGGTTCTCAACGCACTCTCGACTCTTGGGATGTCGAGTGTCGATAGAATCGCTTAACACCAGGTGACCCATCTGCTCGTATATTTTCCTTCCTATAAAAAACCTTACCTTTTCGATTTTTAATTAAATAAAACTTTGCTTTGATTATAAGCTCTATGTCTTGTTGTTAGGGCGATTTACATACCTACATTAATTTCAGAAACACCCAGATAAGAAACAATTTTTGTAGGCCTAATATAATAACAAATGATTGTTCCGTGTCGGAATAGAACCCACGACTCACGCCGAAACCAAGGCCTTAGGCACTGCGCCAACCAGTCATCTTTTATTTACCTATCTGTATCTATTTTTTTTATGGGTAGGAAGACAAACGAGCAGACGGTTCTTCTGATGGTAAGCGATCCCGTCGCTCATAAACGCACGCAACATCTGGAGAGTTGCGAGTGCGTAGTCAACCCGTGAAATTGTATAGAAAAGGTTCATTGGATAGGATTTGAAGGGGATAGGAGTGGGAAAAAATAAAGGGTAGACATGGCCATCCGGCATCCACAAAAGTCATGCATACTTCATTTTATGCCGACTTTATAAAGGGCGGTGGTACTTCCTCGGGCAAGCGCGGCCTCAGAAGCTAAAGCTGTGAAAAGATGTTAGGCTCTACCACCTTAATGTTTTGGTCCGTTTTTAAGGATGTTTTTTGGCTTAGTGGCTTATTTTCATTTCCTTTTTCTTTATGTTTAATTGGAATAGATTACGAGTATATTTGTTGTCATCCATAATAACAAAGACAAAACTTATGTTTAACATCTCAGCTATTGTGGCACCATGACAATGTGAGATAAGTTTATCGTGCAGATATATAAATAATCATAAGTTATTACTTTAAATAGGACTATTTATTTATTAAAAGTTTATAATATTTATGTTAAGTTGTACGATATGTGAACACAAAGGGATTAATGATAATTTTATTATCATATTAGCTGATGTAAAAGAATGTTTGCAACTTTACATAAAGCCTTTTACAATCTGTTTACACTTGGATTATGAAATATCATATCATTTTAAGATACAGAAAAAAACAACCATGTGGTGTCGTGGGACAACAAATAGGAACGTATACCTTATTATAACTTTAACGTTAAAAATATAATAACGTAGTTCCTTATTATAATTTTTTTACGTTTACGTTACGGATATGTTATGGTGGCTAAGGTACCCCTACGCAACGTACCATAAGTAACTTGGTTCAAAAAACAAAAGAAAAACATAAAAAACAAAAGCAACAATAAACAAACAAAAAAGGACAAAAAATAAATAAAATAAAATAATAAACAATAAATATGAAAATATATAAATAAATAAACAATCATCCACCGTAGACTATACATTAGACACTGTATAGCCATCATACATAGACTATAGATACGTTTAAACTTACGTTACGGATGTTAATTTTGCCTTTTGCCTAGGGTAACCCGGCGCAACGCCCCATAAGGAACTTCGTTCCAAAAATTAGACGCAACTGTAAAATCCTTCTTCCTAAATCGGTAAAAATAGTTTATGACAGTTTCTTAATAACCGTTCGATTAAAGCCGCCAAAGATTTCCGTGCACGCGCGTCTTTAATCTCTGGCAAATATTTACTCGGTCATATAATGGTCTACACACTCGAGAATAAAATTAATATGATAACGCCTTTGAGTTTTAGTGATGGCATTAAGAGACTGATAAAGTCTATTATTGTCATAAAGGCAGTATAACAGAATGCGCATATAATGGTTTGAATGATCACGAAAACGCAAACTAGTGCTCAATTTAAGGTTTACTCAACTGACAAGCGCGGGAAATGAGAACTTAGTATATGATTTTTAATAGAGTAGCCTATTTAAATTAAAGTACCAAAACAATAGTATATACATATTTATAACTTCACTTAAATTATTGGAACGAAGTTTCTTATGGGACGTTGCGGAGGGGTGCCCTAGCCGGCAAAAACGTCCGTAACGTAAGAATTGTCGTATCTATAGTCTATGTATGATGGCTATACAGTGTCTAATGTATAGTCTACGGGGGATGAGTGTTTATTTAATTATATATGTTTATATATTAATTAATTTATTTTTCTATCTATTTATTTATTTGTTATGGCACTTTGCTATTATTATTATATATTATTCTCTTAAATAGCTGTTTTTTTGTATATTATTATATATATTTCGTTAACTAAATACAGGTGTAATAATAATTTTGTTGAGTAGTTTTTTTTTATTTTTATCGCAAAAAAATCATAATAAAAAATGTATACCCGAATTATTTATAATTTTCTTTATACCTCGAATAAAACTTGAAATCAATATTTTTATAATAAGGAACTTCATTCCTATCTGGTGCCCTACGACACAACTTGTTTTTTTTTCTGTATTCTCTCTTTACTTATGAGTAACAAAATATTTTTTGTAGAGAAGTGTATAATTTTTCAAATTTATTTTAATTTTTTCTTCTTAATTTATTTGCGTTCCGGATTTACCTTTCACATAAACTTTGTATCAACCTCTGTATCACCACACTTAATCGCGCTATATTCTAAAAAAATGCTTCACGTTCTCACGTATCAGCTCTTCGACGCAATAATTTCGTTTACCCATTTATTTATAAAGTTCTTTAAATATCAATAATATGTCGAGTGTGATTAAATAACAATAACCTATTACTTTTTTAACCTATTTTTTTACTCACGAAAATGACAACGTTATTAAAGTGTTCAGAACATATAAGAATGTGATGCAATCGGAGTTTGCAATATTTATACCTTCTTTCTAATGCTATACATACAGGGTGACTAGAGAGTCACTTCCAATACTTTAAAAAGTTATTATTATTTAGCTGTGAAAAGGTTTTATGGTCTAATGCTCTATCGCCTTAAAAAGGTATACAGTTAAAATTTTCTACAAAATGTATGTGTCTGTTGCCGGTATAACGATTAAACAGAAAATAAAATTGATAATTAAAGAGAGCTACATGAAACCAATGCGTACAAAACCCATCGAGCGAGCGGGAGATTCGCATTTGTCCGGTTTATATTTAAGACGTTTTCTTACCTATCAATTTCCTTATTTTCCCCGCCGAATGCGACGATTGTCCTCACCGATTTCAGAACTTCTTCGGCTTGTTTGCCCGCCTGACTGTACGCGTCCATCTCCCATATTGATGATTTCGTTTGGTACTGTAATAAAAACAAAGAATTAACACAATTTAACCACCGTAGGGTGGTTCAGCATAACATCTTTTCACAGCTTTTGCTGTATTTCTACGGCCGCGCTCGCCCGGGGAAGTACCATCGCCCTTTATGAAGTCGGCATAAAATAAAGTATGTATGACTTTTGGGGATGCCGGATGGCCATGTCTACTCTTTTCATTTCCCACTACTTTCTCCTCCAAATCCTGAATCCCGACTCCATCATATCCAACAAATCCTATTATATCCAATTTCTCCCGATGTTGCGGGTGTCTATGGGCGACGGGTTCGCTTACCATCAGGCGAACCGTCTGCTCGTTTGTCTTCCTTTACTTAAAAAAAAACACTGATGCTAATATTATTGTAATCCGTAGCGTAGATATATAAAAAAATATCTTGGTACGTATGTTTATAATCAACGAGAAAACAAACCAATTACTACAACATACTCGTATAAGTCCTGTGCGAAAAGTACAAAATTTGATAAAGATAGTTAAATATATAATAACATTTTTGTCTACTTACATTTGATAGTATTATTGATGCAGTTATGGAGAAAGGCACGACAGTGATGCAGGCCAGGGTTAGTTCCCATCCTAGAGGGAAAGACTGGCACAGGCAAAGGATGGCCGTCCCAACAAGGTTGGCGACTACGCCTAACTTTTCACCCATTCCCTCTTTTAACTTCATCATATTTCTACAATGATAAGGAATTCATATCATAATCAGTTGCATACAGTTGAATTTTTAATGAGCCCGTGCACAAAAATATTCGGAGATCAAATCTAAGGAATCTGGACTAACGGGTGAATCAACCTCAAAATAATTATTTTTCCAAGACAACGGTAAAATATATAACAGTCCTTATGCCATTAGGCTAGGCATATACTTTACAAATAAGATCATGGATTAAAATCTCGCGAGCGGACAATGAATCTCTGTTTTTGTCATAAGTCGCTATGGCTTGTAACCAGTTCTGTCTACAAAAACATCAATTGTTAATATCAGGTTGACATAAAATGCAATGAAAAAGATAACACCCCGCCTAATTTATTGTTATATTCAAAGAACCCCTGACTATATACTGAGCATATAAATGCAAGATATTCTATTATATAGTACAAGGTAGACGTCTGCATGTACAGAAGCTAAATTTTATCATAAAAACAAACAACGTCTGAAGTGAATCGACACGAGACAGCATTAATATTTTCATAAATATTCTTATCTTAGAAACTAAACGTCATGAGGCGTCAATCACATTTAGACAAAAGTAAAATGAAATAGAAAAATAACAGAGCGCTTGCATGGTAAAGCAAGGGCAAATTATGCATATAGAAGTTAGAGAAAAGTACTAGAGAAACACTGTTTCTACATGCAATAACTGCTTCTATAGCCTAGCTATTCACACGGTTCCCAGAAAATGAAGATGAAGTTATATAAAACATCGGTCCTACGCCTGGTCTCTAGAAATTCCAGGATGGATCGATATTGTGTCTACGCTGAGAGTGCATCTGTGTCTTCGCGTAACACTGTAATATCTACTGCGCAGGTTAATCTTTAAATAGGACGTAATTTATTATATATATGCAATGTTTTTAGATCGTTTCTATAATTTGGTGCATCGTAACACTATACTTACTCGGACATTTTTGATGCTAAGTTGAAATCAGAGTCCGTGTCGAACCATGCCATGTCTTGCCGAAGTACAGCTTCTAAGAATAGCATTCTTATCCTCGTAATCTGATAAAAAATAATAATTATAAAACGTTGGAAAAGGATTTCTTTACCATTTAATAATTTTATTTTAATACACTAATATTTTATTCTAAACCTATATCATCATATTCATATTTTTCTTTTGTTTTAATGACTTGATTAAAATCAAAAATTTTATCCGACCAATACTATATTTAATATCATATATAACTTATATTTAAGAACGCCAAAAAAATAAATAAGAAAATGTTTTGGACGTTAAAAAATTCTCCTTTAATAAAATTACTTTATTGTTAATACAGTTATTTTTAGTTTTATTATAAAATATAGTGTTTACTTATTTTACATTTTAAACAGATGATAGCTCTGATCAATTTAATACGTGTCATTTACTGTTAAAGGAATCTTGGTACGTGTGTTCAATAAAAAAACAACCAGAACGGCCATAATGATTATTTCTTTGCGTTTAAATCGAAATGTCCACCAGGACAATATGAGACAAGGTCGTCAATTAAACCAATTGCTTTTGATATAGTTGCGCAGAAAGTTTGTGAGCAATATTCATGTAAGGAAATTGTCCGTACGACAACACGTCGATTGATTGATTCGCGCCAATGCCATGTCAAATTAAAACAATAGGATTGACCATTGCCACTGAAATGCTTAGGTTTTTAAAGTTCACGTAGAGAAAAACAACTCACAAACTGTTTCTTACTTCAGGACATTCATCTTCCCTATTTTAAAAATTCAGCTCTAGTGCATTTCTAACCTCTACATTTTTAATAATATTATAAACACTAAAGATTTTTGGAACGAAGTTCCTTATGGTGGTGATCCTAGGGCCGTTACGGACGGGCCCTGGCCGGCAGAAAACATCCGTAACGTAAGATTTGTTATGTTTAGTCTATTTTGGCTATACAGTGTCTTATATATAGTCCACTGGTTGACTATTTATTATTATTATTATTATTGCACTTTACTATTATTATTATATCTTAGTCATGTCAATAGCTGTTTCTTTGAATATTATAGTAATATACTTGTTATAAATCATTGTAAACAAAATTAGGGTGTAAACATAATTTTGTAAGGTAGTTTTTATATCTTTATCGATAAAAAAATCATAATAAAATAATAATTAATACCCGAATATTTTTTTCTGTATACCTCGAATAGAACTTGAAATTAATATTTTTATAATAAGGAATTTCGTTCCAATCTCGTGTTTCATGACAGCACACGACATTTTTTTCTTTGTTTTGTTTGTAACACCCTTAAGTCATAACTACAAAAGACCTTAATGAAATTCGTATGCACATATTTTCAGAGGTACAGAAAAGGCTGAATTCCTTAGTATATAATATGTATATGATATACTAAGAAACAAAATATTTTTAAAGGATATGAAAATAAAGTGTAAAAAGTTGTCAAGCATTAAAAGTCGGCCAACGGGCATTATGATAACACCATCAAATAAAAATAATTTAGAGTAAACACGGAAAGTGTGACTGGCAAAATGTAGGCGACACAACATGTCTAACAAATTTCAAAATCCAAGTAAACAAGTACAAAGTTGCGAGTGAAAACTATTTAGAAAATATAAAAAAAAAACTCACTTGTCTCAAGGCACTCCAACTAAGCAGCCAGACAGACACAATGCAGAATATGAGCGATATGCCAATGGAAACAAACATTCCTATGCACATTGCCTTAGCATCCTCCACCAGGGCCTCCATATTCTCTTCGTAAGACGCATTCACCCTGAGTAAAATTCACATGTAGTGACAAACGGATAACATTTAAATTAAGTGTCCATTTTCTCCAAGTACTTCTTTACTACAACTAAAATACGTTTTCGTTCTGAAGTGGTCATATTGGATCTCATACATGCATCTCGTAAATATTTCGTAGTGACAATTGTAATAGTTTCGTAGCTCTTATAAAAAATAATCTCCCCTTGTTTTAGTCATCAGATCTCAGAATCAGATTTACGTAAAAGGTCGAATAGCAAAGCCTTTGCATCCGTGTTTTTTAAGAAATTTACCAAAAGACTAACTAACATACAAGTACTCGAACTAAAAATATTTACAATTGTTTGGGCTTCATTAGTAGGATTAATCAAATGGTTACAGAAGAAGATGTACTATTAGTATATGACGGATTGGCGCCTTTGCTACGTAATTTATACTGGGGTCACAAGTTGTGATTTCGATTTCGATCCAATAATTATAGAGACCTTACATTAATGCCAAGTAGTGTTCTAAAAGAAGTTTTAAAATTTCTTACAATCTCCGTCCACCGCCGAATAACGTCGTCAGAGGTAAATAACTAGAAAGTTGATCCTGATTGGCCGTTCTCTCCACGAAAGAGGTACTGAGCTCTCCGAACTGCACCAGGTTGTAGCATACCCCGCCACCGCTGAGCAGCCCCAGTATAATGCCGATGATGGTCGCGAATATTTCCAAACACGTAGCGTACCGGAACTAAAGAATAAAATTGTTGATTAGGTCCATATGCGTAGCGTAGCGTGGTAAAAAAGAATTGATTCAAGAAACGTTTTAAATGTTGCTTTCTAACTATTCAAAACTTAACCAGTTAGATCATATAAGGCAATGGCAAAAGATGGTTAACAGACGATGATTAAGGCTGAGGTTAATTCTTCTGGATATAATTATAGCTGTTCCTTTTAGTCAAAATCCCCACCTAAGCCAATGATGAGGTACCAAGTTTAGTTTAGTGATTGGTTAAAATTAGTTCTGCTACCATGAGTTCTACTTGCCATATTTTCCAAAGTAATTTAGTGTTCGAATTTGCCTCTGAAAAGCTTTTACAATTCTATTTCGATAATAGAATATTTTAAAACTCTGTTCGATGGAATATCATTCGATGGTCGAATCTTGTATCTATCTGTATTTATTAGAGCAAAATACAACTGACTTCATACATGGTCACTGTATCATAGAACCATAATGGTTATGACCTCCATTCCGCCTTTCGTTACGCTCTGGCCACGCCGTATTCGATCGGATGAGCATGAATTACGTAATTATTTTTTTAAATTTCGATTTTGTTTACTCTGTGGTAAATCAACATTTATTTTTATTCTTCATATATGATCCCTAAATATAACGTCTTAAAGTATTGAGAGTGACTCAACAGTCACATTGCATAATTTACCAACTATACAACTTTGCAAATGCTATATAGAAATAAATAGTACAGCCACAACGCAAAGGGCTTTTAAGTTCATACCAAAATCTAAGCTATTGTTGCCGCTCAAATCACTTGATCAGTGAAATCAACAAGTAGTATCATTTCAACAGTTTAAAACTGTGATCTATTTAGCATAATTGATTGTTGTATTTGATCCCTTTAAAATACAGATTTAACAATAAAACAAAATGAACATGTGTGTCTTTTTATAAAAAAAAAAAATAAATGTGCGTGATAAATTTACTCCACGTTGTTTTAAGGCGATGGTCAAACCCACTTCAGCTAACTTAATCTAAGCAACAAGAGAGCTGGTTTTTTTGTCGCCCAAAGGTGAACTATTCAGCTAGGAAATGCAGCCAGCGTTCTTGGCGTGATGCCGCGCGGAGTGGGATTATTTAATTATTGTAGTTAGTCAGTTAGGTTAGTTCTAATAGAGTATATCAATAAATGCAATACCACTTACATTTTTACTCGAAAACTTTTGAAATATACTTACAATTTTAAAATAAGAGATATTACATTCCGGTTTTGGTGTTTTCCTGTAAAAAGTTATTTGAAAAATGTATTATATCGTCGCGGTAAGAAAATAAATAATATTAAACTAATACTAAATATTTTGATACTACT
>JAOCPS010443770.1:0-21298 GCA_025505425.1 Graphium colonna
TTGTTACGTCACAACTGTAAGTACGAGAATGTAATCTATTTAATTAATAATTATACAACTAAGAAGGAAATCTGTCTTTTAAATGGATAACCCGTAAGGAGGCTACACCTAATTCGATAAAAAAATAAGTCCTGATTTAAGCAATGCTTTACGTTAGGCAAATTTAGTACAAACAGTCAAAGGGTGAATGGAAAAGAAAGAAAAAGAATCTTCCTGAACCGGACCCACACCGACAAACGTTTTTTTTTTGTAGATAAAGTTGGCATGGGAGCGGACAGTTCTGCTTGATAACCATCGCCCACAACATTCCAAGAGTTAAAAATGCATTACCAGCCTTTGACAAAATATTCGACTAAAAGGGGATGGGAACATACTTAGGAATTTAAAGGTATAGGATATAGGTTCATCGTTCATTCCTTGTCAGCGGTTCCAGTCACTTAAACAAGACTGTTTTTCTATCTTTAAAACTATATTATGGAAAAAAGCAAAGTTCAATGTTAAAGTTTTGATGCCATTACTTATCTCACTTAACTAGTAAATCAGTTGGAAAAGAAGAGAATAGCTGTAGCTATTCGACAGCAACGAAAGCCAGGCATTTCTTTATTTTACACTAGATTTATAGGTAAATCGGTGGTACTATGCCGATAAGTGCAATACCAAATTTTTTGCTCTATCAACTGCAAAATTACTGGTATCATAAATACTCATAAGCTTAATAACTGCAGCTTCGATAATTATTTTCACAGAAGAATTTAATAGTGTTTTAGAGGTGGTAGAGCATTACAACTTTTCACAGCTTTTGCTGCACTTCTACGGCCGTGCTCACCCGGGCAAGTACCACCGCCCTTTATAAAGTCGGCATAAATTAAACTATGCATGACCCTTAGGGATGCCGGATGGCCATGTCTATCCTTTTCTTTTTCTATTCCTATCCTCTCCAAATCCTTAATCCCGACCCCATCCTATCCAATAAACCTATTATATCCGATCTTCCAGGTTGACAACGCACTCCGGATGTTGCGATTATCTATGGGCGACAGGATCGCTTACCATCAGGTGAACCGTCTGCTCGTTTGTCTTCCTTTCCATAAAAAAAAAGGTAAAACTATTGCTTGATACTTAACACGTACATAGTTCTGATAAATCATATTCATGATAATAATCTAAATCCTACACTAGAAACTCTAATCCCCATAATCTCTAAACGCAAACTTGCATCCAGCTATTTCATATTATCTATACTTCTATTATAAAGGTGAATAGTTGGTTTGTTTGTTTGGTTGAATCCGCTAATCTCAGGCACCACTGGTCTGAATTGAATAATTCTTTTAGTGTTCGATAGCACATTTACTGATGAAGGAATAAATAACATCACACTAAAACCAAAAGAAGGGAAGCATCAATAAAAATTTCGTAAAATGGAAAAAATTTCGCGGGTGAAACCGCCGGGACCAGCTAGTACTTTATAACTCTAAAAACAATATAACAGCCTATTTTTAAATTGTCCCACTGTTAGACAAAGGCCTTCTTTAGATAGAGGGTATAGGGCATAGTCCACCATGTGGCCCCATATCTCAATATAATTTCTTAGATATGCAGGTTTCCTCACGATGTTTTACTTGAAAATGAACAATTTCATTGATGACGGTATCGGGGATCGAACTCAGGTTCGCCTTGAGTAAACAGAATTGAAGGCGAGCGCCCGGACACTTTGCTACTACGGTCCGTGTATAACTTTAGCGAAAACAATATGTTTTCTACTTAGTGAGCTTTAAAATTTTATTGCAATAAGTTTTGAGGTACAAATGTAAAATTACAACGTACGAGTACATGAACTACTTCAATACTTCCATACCGTTTTTATTCGAATATATACACATGTTTATGGCATTGAGAATTGTGTGGAATGCCGACGGCAATTTGAATTATTTGGAATTTATCCTTCCGCAGTTGCACACAAAGCTACATTCATTACTGTGGGATAATCGACTATAAATTTTAATTCATAACAAATATCTTTTGTATTAGGTCATGCCTCCAGATTTGAATTTTGTTTTACTGTTTCATTTTGTACTAGCTGCTCCCCGCGTTTTTTTTGTATTGCCCAAAATCCATTCTATATCTTATTCCAGCTAATAAATCACCTTGTTTAAGGTTTGTTAAAGGTCTGTGGTGCATACCGTACTAAGTTGCATCAAGTTTAAACTCTTACAGACGTTCTTTTTGTAAAAAAACCCGGGGAAACCCTTGGAAATTTCTTCGCCGAAAAATTGCATTCTCCAGCTCAATGACCATGTATAATATCATTAAGATAAGCTTTTAGTTGGTTTCATCTGTCCCAGTATATTTTAGTTATATTACAAGTGACGTTGGCCATTTCCTAGTTTATTGTTGAGATGCAATTTTGAATTCATAGTAAAACGGATTATAATAGAATGTTTTTATATATAGCCATTGAGCTGATGGAACTGAAAGTGGTCATGGGAGGTTTATCAGTAAACAATTTTATACTATCAAGTTTATAAGCAATCTCTACATCGACGAGTACATCTGGCCTTAGATGGCTGATGAGTGTTGGATGAACTATTAAAATGACTATTAAAATTAAAATGAAAATTGTACCATCTCATGCCTATCCGAGGCATGAGATGGTACAATTTTCATTTTCATCACTGTTTTTTCGGAATATTTCTAGACTAGACTCATGTTATTTGCACTCCTATAAATAACTGAAACCTTACAGATTCCTTCATTTGCAGCAGTTTGAAAGAATGAAAGAGGGATATAGAAAATTAATAAATGGATTGTTATAATAACCTTCAGTATTTATACCATTTTAAGAAAAGTTATTAAAAATTATATTATTTTATTATAATAATCGGGTACCTAAGTTGAAGCAACAATTACTTTTTTATTGCCATGTTATTATTTGTATCATGTTTCAACAAGGAAATTATTATGCAAATATTTATGTCACTGGCCTTGCTTCTGTTTAAATATACTTGGTAAAAGTTCACATTATTTAGTTTGTTATGACAACTGGATGCTCTTTAAGGGTTCCGTAGTCCACTAGTAACTCTTATAGTATCGTCATGTTGGTCTGTTCGTCTGTCCGTTCGGGCTTATTCCGCCGTTTCTTAATATAAATTGAAGATCTCAAACTTAGCTTTTAAAATTATTGAAAAATAATTCCCCCCTTCCCCTACAACGAATAGTGATTCAAAAAAATATTGGACCCATCGTGTGGGATATAGTTGGAAAGGTCTTTTAAAACGCAACAAAAACTGCCTTTATACATTTGGATTAAACCCCGCAGTCTCGAAATATCCTAATACAAAGTTAAAATTTGAGCGTCCCTCTTCTCCTTTAACTTTTGAAATATTATTGTAATAATTCTAAGAAAATGTGCTATATACCTCTATAAGCTTATGTATTTACGGTCATCCTCAGAAATTGTATGGAGTCGACGGCAAAATATAATTTGTTGGCATTTATTTTCGTCAAGCGCTCGGAACATCGGACAGCTACGGAACCTTTTCGTGGGCGTGCCGCCACGCTCTTGGCTGGTTTTTGTTACTTGTTAAACCACATTTTTTAAGAGACACAGTGCGGTACATTTTGGTGGGCAATTTATTCTTATCTATTTGTTTTAGTTATCGTACATTATTTAGGACAAAGGGCAATCATACATTGTTTGTGTCGCATATCAGCTTGATTAGTTTTTGGACTATAATGATTTGTAAGCAAACCTTACTGTAATAAGATTTTTATTATTAATTAAAATTTACCTATACGATTTGATATATGGTATGGTATGTTTTTATTATAAATAGCTTATTTTGTCACTAGGCCTTAACATCCATTTTAATCTTCTTATAAAAAGGAAGTTACATTTCGTCGACAACAGTTTGGTGAAATTTTCATAGACCGCGTAATAAATTTAAGCAATAGTTAGTTTGTGTAATTTCTATTATAAAACCGGCGAAAAACAGGTTGAATTCATTATTTTTTTTTGCTAATAAAAACCATCTATACTTATAATATAAAGCTATGTCTCAGGAACTACTGGTGGTCCAAATTTAAAGATTATTTTTGTCTCGGAAAGCTCATTCACTGTTAAAGGGTTTAGGCTATACATCACGCTATGATCAATAGGAGAGAAGTAGCCATAGAAAATGTTGCAAAAACGAGAAAAAAAATTGCGGGCCAAATCGCTGGGGGCAGCTAGTGTGAAATATGAACTTAAAGAAAGAAGAAGAAGAAAGAAATGTCAATAAAGCTATTAAAGAAGAGCGAAGGCTGCAATGAATTGACCTTTGTCATGTGGTTTCAGACGAATATCAGTCATTATCAATAACGATATAATAGTAATTACAATAACGTAACGAGCTTATCAAAACGTGATCACGTCAATCCAATCGCATATACGGCGATAAACTTGCCATTGTTGGCGAAGGCCAGATTACGGAAGACAAATATTTGTGTGTTCGTCATAAAGCGCCTTTGTATGAGATCGTAACGATCCATGTGATATTTCGACGAAAGTCACACAAAGGACTCATACATCAGTGTGTCTAATTGTCGTTCTTCATTAATACTTGTGTTAATGAGTGAACAAAGAAGTTTGTACTGTATGTCGAATTCACATTGGTATGGTGACGTGACACCAGTTGAGGTTGAAGATTTCTTCTTTACAGATTCGAAAATTAAGGTATTTTTGAAATCACCTTAATTGGTACATTCATTATTTATAGTTACTTATGAATGAAAATGTGAAGGAATTGTGCCTATTTTTGTATGGCAAACCGTTCCAAGTAGTATCAAGTTTTTTTGGAGACCAGACTTGTTATATTAACTAATACAGAAGTTATTTTCGTAAAAAACCGGGTGTTTCGGAGATATTTGATAAATTTGAAATATTGATTCATAGAAAATAGCTTCTATTGCATTCTACATCACTATGACAGATTGTGCAACGTCATGTAGGTACAGCAAAATTTATACTTTTTAATTTAAATTAAATTGCACGCTTAAAATCAAATCCATAAAGCCAAAATTCTTAAAAAAATTATGAAAATAATTACTATTTAATTTTGATCTTGATGCAAGAGAATGGTACAATTCTAGGTAGGTTGATACAATTCTAGGTACTAGGTTTGGGCATTATACTTTGACAATTAAAAAAAATATGTATAAATATAGTATTTATGGGTAAATAAGGAGTTTATTTATTACTTAATGCGTTGTAAAATCAGACACACAGTGTAAATCCCATGCAACGTCACTCGACAAACTCCCTAAAGCGTCGACATCACATGGCTTCTATTGGTTTAGCTTGCCTACCATAAAATAATACACTTTCCATTCAACGACAACTCTTTAACGCCATAAAATGTGCAATCCCTTTACTGTATTAATAGTTTACATTGTACCTGCTGTTACATGATTACGCTGAGCTCTATTGATTTTTCTTTTAATAAAGTAAAATAAAAATAACGTTGTGTTATGCGAGTTGCAGTGTGATTTTAACCGAAAAAGAGACCCAGTAAATCGTTTTAAACAAGCATTTTGATGGGGCTTAACGTCTGTGCACGGGTATAAGAAATAACTAAACACCAAGAGAATAGTTCAGTTGTTTCCAACATTTTCTTTAGAGAAAACGTGATTTATGCTTGTTGTGGTATTACAGCTAGCGTACATAACTTTGCGTCATTCCTCTATGTTGGCTCAACTAGAAATTAAAATTACTAGGTACATCCTAGCAGACGGCTCTTTTTATAATTATATCCTAGAATTTATGATGTAGCCTAAGGTACATTGCATCTTATTTTTTATAGAAAATTATATAATTTCAATTGATAAACTTTTAAAATTCCTAATGTACCAATAAATAGTTGAAATTGGTCTACTCCTGTTTGCACAACTTTTTAGTTACTATGTATGGCATTAACTCTGACTTGAACGTATCGTCTAAATCTGTTCGTAAACATAAAAGTTGAACCCGAACAATTAAAAAAAACATACAATAACAAAATTGTGTAGTAAAATTTTAGCGACATAATCTTAAAAGAATGGACCTTTAGTATTAGTAACATTTTTTTCTTTTAAATACGCTGCCCTCACAGTAAGCTATTTGTTTGTAATCCAAGGACACATACACTATCACCCAAATCCGTAACAATTATCTGTAGGCCATAAAAAATAATTGTTCCGCATGGGAATCGAATCCCCGACCCGCGAAACTGAAGTCTTCGCAACTGCGCGACCCAGTCATCATAATGTACATTCATAATCACTTCTTAGAGCATTGCTATAATTTTCGCAACATCCTGTATATCCGACCTCTTTTTAAATTTAAAATTGTTCCACAGTAAAAATGAATACTATAAGAAATGCTCTACGCGCAACAGGCACATTGTTTACGCAGAACGTTGACTTGCAATAAGACTAATTGCATAAACGATTATCGGGCCCATCGAAGACTTATCTCGAGTAGTAAATAAATAAAAACGATTGCGAAGAGAACAGCTGAGCTGGATTTGAATGGGGAATCGATTTAAAGGGAAATGTTATGCGATAAGAAATCCACGCGGCTTATTGTAACACTAACCGATATCGCTTGAATTGAACACGATGAATATTAAGTGCTGTTAATGTATTGTTTTTTTTTTTAATTTCGTTGGTAATAATATGAACGGAATTTGCATTAAAAATGTTTCATTAATCGATTTGTATTTAATTTGAATTTCTAAATATCTATATTTCCGTTGTTCACCTTATATATGCTATACATTTAGGATTTCAGTCTTAATAAAAAAGAAATGTCTAGCTAGATTATATTAGCTTACTAAACCGCCACATTGATCAAAACTCGGTCTTTTTATATATTTTTTTTTTATGGAAAGGGAGACGAGCAGTTGATTCACCTGATCTTAAGCGATCCTTTCACACACATCATCCGTAGAGATGTGAATGCGTTGCCAACCTGGGAAATTGGATAGAAGGGGTTTATTGGATGGGATTGGGTCAGGATTAAGGACTTGGAGGACAAAGGAGTGTCTTCCCACTCCTTTCTCCTCCAAGTCCTATAATAATATAGAAATAGCCATCCGGTAACCTCAAAATTCATGCATCCTTTATTTTATGCCGACAGTGAAGTTTAGAAAATGTCACACTTATCAATTTGCGTAATGATAAAGAAATCGTTTGAATATTAGATATTCATGCCATGTAATTGTGATGTCTAATCAACATTCAAGGTAATGTGTGTTGTGTAGTGACTTTGTATAATAAATGTATTTCTAATAAGTATTATAAAAAAATATTTTTGTTCATTTTTAAATTGTAATTGTGCCAAATTTTATGCTCTTCCCTACGTTTAATTTTTGTAAAATGACTTTAAAATTTTTGCTTCGCTTATAAATATTATGGTTATGATATAACGGTTTCTGGTACCAATGGAAAAAAATAAGTATATTATACTTAAAGATTGGACTTTAAATGGAATTTTAAAATCTAAAACAAAACGGTATAAATCTGCAGAAAAGAATTCTGCAATGAATCCATTTAACAAAAACATGAAAAAAGCTAAGTTAACAGTCGATGGGGAAAGAAGATTTCCTCTTCTTCTTAGTCGCTACTCTCTTGGCCGAGTGGTCGTGGTCGTCTTGTCAGAATTGGTAGCACGCTTGATAATCCGTCGCCATTCTTAAGGCCGCTTTTCGCCCTTATCTGATCGGTCCACCTCATTAAAGAAGATTTACCGATGAATATTTGAGTTTTGCTTAGTTAGAATCTTGAGATACAAGCTTTGCTTAGTTCAAGAACTTTGGCTACCAGTGTACTAATATGTGTTACTTTGCCAATAAATGATTTATTTATTATTTATTTTTTTTATGAATCATCATTGCAGTATCCGTTTGTTTTTGGTGTCCATTTGTATGTCTCGCGCGTCTCAGTTTGACGAGCGGCTTGCGAGATAAATACAAAAACACTTCTGGTAGGCGCCGATGGAATGAATAACAGTTTTAAAATTCCGGTTGGATTAGAGATGACGAAAGATGTATGGTGATCGGCACGCGAGGGCCGCTGACGCGTTTGCAATAAAACTTGATCGTGTTAGCCCTTGACACTAACGCGCTGATGAAACTTTAAATGTATAACCGTATAACAAGTATAGATAACGAAAGAGGTGTGTCTTGTCCACTTCGTTTTACGGTTTTAATACCAATTAGGGACCTTCAAAAAAAGAGTACTGTTATCGGAAACCGGCATCGCTCTTGTAACTGACTTTTGGGGATGCCGGATGGCCATGTCGGCCATGGTGAACCATCTGTACGTTTGTCTTCTTTTCTCTAAATATTTTTTTTGCCGGTGTTGCTGGCGTCTTTGGGCTACGGGAATCACTTATCAGCACTTACCAAGAAGTGAATCGTTTGCCTCTTTATCAAATGAAGGTTCTTGTAATCATCGTGTTAGTAGTTTTGATGATGAAGTCACGAATGATAAAATATTTATATTTGTTATACTGCCGTAAGTATAGATCCAAAAATAAAGTATTAAAATTATACATGCTTGTATAATTTCAACTGTCTTATTTCTCAATGCGGCGGATTTTACGTAACTAGTTGCCTGCATCTGTAATATAAGAGACATCATTTGTGATCAAAAAATAAGGAAGGCCTTATATCGCGTTTATTGTTCTATTGTATTGTTTTTTTAAAATAAAACTAAATTACTTCTTTTGAGCTCTTGACACTTCTAGATGTCACATGTCCGTGTAGAATTTTTAATTTGTATTCGAATAAGGAAGCATGGTCGGAAATTCACTGTATGATTAAATTTTATTCAGCGCCTCCTTCAAACGAATGTTCATTTGGACTTTGATTAAAATTCACTGCACGACTACACGTACTTCAGTACCGTTTTGGTGCAGTGTATTGTGAAGGCGTTCTTAACAGTCACCCGTTCGCGATGGAAGACGGAATTTCAAAACAAACTTGCAAATATTATAACGCTAAATTAAATTTTATACTAAGCTCTGCCTTTGGTTGTATACGCCTGTAATTTTGAGCTTTAAGGCCAACATATGCACTAAAGAGGGTGACTGAGTCACTTTTAATACCCGAAGACATTAATGTGGGGATCATATATGAAGAATAAAAATATTATTAAAAATAAATATTGATTTACCACTGAGTAAACATTTTTTTTTATGGAAAGTAAGACAAACGAGCAGACGGTTCACCTGATGGTAAGCAATCCCGTCGCCCATAGACAGTTGCAACATTGAGTCGCGAGTGCGTTGTCAACTTGGGAAATTGGATAGAATAGGTTAATTGGATAGGATGGGTGTTAATTAAGGACTTGGAAGGGAAAGGAGAGGGGGAAAAAAGGGTAGACATGGCCATCCGGCATCCCCAAAAGTCATGCATACTTTGTTTTACGCCGCCTTTATAAAGGGCGGTGGTACTTCCCCGGGCAAGCGTGGCCGTAGAAGTGCAGCAAAAGCTGTAAAAAAATGTTGTGCCCTACCACCTCAAAATTGATGAAAATGATCTAAAAGTAAATAATATATTACACAATTCATGTTCATCGTAGCGGACACGGCGTGGCCGGTGTGGCGGGGGAACGTTCGGGCGGTTGACGACCCGCCACGCGCACAGCTGATCAGGCGCCGCGTCTTTTATTCATTTATTGGAAAATTTAGGCAAACTAGGCCATACGCCATTCGCATTTTCTTAGAAAATTACGTCAAAAATTATGACCCTAATTTTATTACATAAATATGATGACAGTCGAGTACCGAGTACTTTAATATCGTCAGTGATTTACCAGTCACTCTGTACATTTCGGGTTTTAGTTCCTAGCTAAGACTTAGTACTAAGGAGTTAAGATATAAAATTGTTTAATTCCGTTAGTCAACTACTATTAAAAGCTAACATTATTTATGTGTCGGCGTGTGTTCCGTTCCGAATTGTTATGCGGGGGCGTGGCGGACAAAGTCGTCACTTTTGGGGACTTATATTTGGCTTAAATTCCGGAGCGCTTACACGGAATCTAGGCATATAAGTTAATCTAGGATTAAAAATATTAAAAACTGAAAACATACTCGAATTCTGCGCTAAATGAGAATTTACATTAAGCGCTCGTAACCGTGATGAATTTTATCACGTCTACATGCTTTTCGCATGCTTAATTATATTTAAAGATAGACCGTATTTGCATTTACATAAATAAATACAATTTATTTATTAAGTCATAAAACACTATCTTTTACATCGTATTTTTACCGCACATTCGAAGTTAGAAAATATTTCTTTTATCTCTACGCAGACTCTTATTTCTTGCATAAATGACAAATGGTCTTTAAGTTTTTACTATTCTTTAGCTACTATTTTTTATGTCGTTCTAAAAGAGAAGTACAGTTTTCGTAATATTGGTTCGAAATCCATTATATGTTTTTTATTAGTCTAAATGCTATATTTTCGAAATTATAATATAATCTTTGAGCGCGTACAAAAAGGCTTTATTATCAAAATTATTAAGTGTAGCAATAGATATTGGTCTGTTGGCAACGTTACATTAGCACATGATGTTTTATAACATGACAATATTGCTACGTCAATAATCACATGAACCTTATTAATTCTCGATACCGAGAAATGCATTCAAATTATAAAAATGTTTTATTAAACATGCTTTTATGAGCGTATTTTGCTCTTCAAGGCAAACGCGCCCAAACTCGAAGAGTTTGCGTCGTTTAATTAGAGAGTTTCTATGGTCACCTTCAGCTTCACCATCAGATAAGCTTCATGTCATCATAATATTGCATTGTAACGCTTGCAAAATTTCAGGTCAATCGGAAGCCGGGAAGTGGGTTGAATTGAACTTGCAAGACTTCATTTTCACAGACAACGGGACAGGTGAAAGTGAATAATTGCTTGTAATAATTGATTACTATGTTTTATTTTGGTTTAATGATTAAGGTAGAAATTAGTACTAAATGATTTTACAAATATAACGAAGAGAGTTATTATAGAAATATAATGATTATCGGTTCAATTTACGATATTTATTTTATGTGCCTGTTTATAAATAAAAAGATGAACATTGTAGGGCCTTCGATTACAGTCGGAGCGCAAACATATGTAATGGATTTATGATCTTCGAAACTTCTCGAATTAGTGTTTTAGTCAAAAATTAGTTTGGAATGTATAAAGTCAATTGTTACAAGTTTTCGTTAGTCGTAGGGCACCAAAATCGATTTAATAGTTTAAAAAACTGTTGGGTGTCGTGACACTAGATAGGAACGAAGTTCCTTGTTATAAAAATATTATTTTCAAGTTATTTTCGGGGTATAAAGAAAGAAATTTTTCGGGTGTACATTTTTTATTATGATTTTTTAACGATAAAAATATAAAGAACTACTTTACAAAATTGTTTTAACATCTGTATTTTGTTACCAATGATTCATAAAAAAATATATAATAATAATATACAAAGAAACAGCTATTTACATAAGACACATCAAACTGCTATAATAAATAAATACAAATAAAAAAAAAAACATATGTATATAAAAAGTAAATATAAATAAGTACTGAATTAATTCGTTAATAAATTAAAAATTATTAAATAAATATGTAAATAATTAAATAAATGAACAGTCATCGCCTGTAGACTATACATGAGACACCGTATAGCTATCATGCATAGACTATAGATACAATGAATCTTACTTTACGTACGTTTTTTCGCCTGCTAGGGTGCCTCTAGCAACGCGCCATAAAGATCTTCGTTCCAATAAATATTGAAATAATCAAGGTGAAGTTATTATTAGTTATAACAATGTGCAAGTTCCAGAAGAACTATTAGTTATAACAATTGTAAAGGAAAAAAAATAGTGTCACGTTACACATGACGGAAAGGACTGTAATGTGTTTATCATTCTTTGTATGTACGTATACCCCTTTATGGCGCTCGGGTAAGGAAATAGTGGGACAATTTTTATGACTCCTACGATAAACGATTTGGCTTAACCTTGGTTTTGCCATCGTAATCAATGGAGAATGCCCAAAATTAGCATCACAAAAAATTAAGTTGTGTTGTGATTTCATTATGGTAAAATTTATTGTCTTTATGTATGAAAATTGTGTAAGTTAATATAAATATTTAATTTATCCGCATAAGGTGTAAAAACTTTATTCATTATTATTATGACTTCCTTCGAATTCTAAGGCCAGTAACATTAAGTTAACGTATTCTTCTTATAAATTATACTGGACAATTTTAATTAAAATATGTTCGATATATTTTCAAATTACAAATGTCATGTCGTTTGCGACACGTGAATTTGACATTAAGAATTTTTTTCTTAAGATATTGTTGGGACGATGTCTCTGTATTATTTTTTGTTAGTATTTTTAGGTGAACCTCATAAATATTATTATTGTTATGAGATGAATTCAAGGAGACGCTTCATTCTCCTCGTGGTTTAAATATCACAAACTTCTAAAAATTGTCACAAAAGTATTAAAATTAAGTCAAAGTCCTTAATTGTAACGTTTAAATAAAAATGTTTCATTTTGACACAACTTTGGTTCCGATACTAACTGTAATAGCAGTAAATTCACGATGGCAACAACCTGAAGCCATATTGTTAAAAAAATGTTTTGAATCTGTATTATATTAACTTTTAAATATGTATATGTATAGCTAAGTAATATTTAAATTTAATTTAAAATTTAGTTTACGTTTTTTTTCTTCTTGACAACATCTTGCACGCCTTGCGCTACGCTAAATGGATCGCCAAATCTATTTAGCGAACTGTTAAAATTTAAAAGCCAATATCGATTCTTCATTTATACGTATTTATTTAAATTTAAACAAATTTTAAATGGACGGTGGTCATATTTAAATTTGGTGAAGGCGTCCAAAATAGTGTTATAAAATAGTTATTTAAATATCGTCCTTTTTTAAGTCAAGATGTCATTAAAGAAAAAGCAGTGATGACATTTCTTATTCTAAATACATTTTGCTGTTGGCTTTTGGTACATATTGCAAGTGACGTGGTTCGACGGATGACGTCGACAAATGATGATAGGATGGGTCGGGATTAAGGATTTGGAGAGGATAGGAGTGGGAAAAGAAAAGGGTAGACATGGCCATCCGGCATCCCATAAAAGTCATACATACTTTATTTTATGCCGACTTTACAAAGGGCGGTGATTCTTCCCCGGACGAGCGTGGCCGTAAAAGTGCAGCAAAAGCTGTGAAAGGATGTTATACTCTACCACCTCTGAGTATGTATGTATATAATTCGTATGTATATATGTATTTAATACGTTGTTGTATTATTTGTGTATGTTGTATGAAAATTCTTTTTGGAAAAAAATAATTCCTATTATGTCCTCCACTCAAACTAGGGACGTGGCCCATATCGGTAAATAATAGAACCTGCAGGTCTAAAAGGTCTGTGCCTTTTATTACTTTATCTAGGAACTACTGCCTCTGTGATCTATCCTTGTGCCTTACATAGTTTTATCAAAATCTATTTCGTAGTTTTTGCGTGAAAGACCAATAAGCTTCCATCCATAGCTTATCCTCTTAAACTTTCGCGTTTATAATATTAGTAGGATTAATTTAAAAAATAATTAAGTTTTAACTAATTTTAATAGTTCACGTTTTCTTTTAAGTTATTTTTGAACGCTTTGGCATCTCCATGTTGTCATTTGATGTAGGCAGTTGCGTCAGTATGACACTCCTTCTAAGTAGAAATGCAAACATGAGGTCACACTAATCAATATTCAATATAATTGATCTTCATTATCACTCTCTTGAACGTACCACGATGACATCATAGAAAAGTTAGTCGTACTCCGTTAAAAGAAATGATGTGGGTTTGCTTTTGTTTATATTTTTCATTATTCAAATATCTGTTCCTTCAAAACATGGCAACATTTCAGCAATTTCTAAAACTATTTAACCGACTTCAATATGAAGAGGTTATTAACGTGTACGTTTCAGGCGACAGTTATCGCTTTCAGGTGAATCGTAAATATTGCGTCAAAGCCAACAGAAATTATCTGATCTTCTTCTTTTCCCTAGCCTTATTCCTAAGTTATATGGGACCGGCTTCTATTCCTGCCAAAATATTACCTGAATATTAGTTTATAAACAGAGCAAAGGTAGTAGAGCATAACGTCTTTTCACATCTTTTGCTTCACTTCTACGGCTGCGCTCGCTCGGGGAAGTACCACCGCCCTTTATAAAAGCGGCATAAAATAAAGTATTATGCATGACTTTTGAAGATGCCGTATGGTCATGTCTGTCCTTTTCTTTTCCCACTCCTTTCTCTTCTAAATCCATAATCCCGAACCCATCATATCCAATAAAACTATTCTATCCAACACAATACAAACCTAGGTTAACAAAGCACTTGCTACGTTATGTGTGTCTATGGGCGACGGGATCTCTTCCCATCTGTTGAACCGTCTGCTCGTTTGTCTTCCTTAGCATAAAACAACTGGTATCAGATCTCTGCCATCCAAAGGCATAAACTGAATTCAGAGGCGGTATTATTTATAAGGATATTTGAAGGCACTGATTTTCAATAACAAATTTCAAAGATGTTCTTGACAATAGGAACAGACTTTTTACATGCTCATCCGACGCATGGATCATCTTGGATGTACTGTAAAAATACGATCGTGATGATACGACCATATATTGGCTGCTGTATGATGATTTCTCAATTTTTTAACTGTCCAAATTTATTTTAATACAAAAAAGCTGAAAAATTTCCCAGTGGTTTAAAAATATTGAGTATAGCCCTATACTGATACTAGGATTCTTAAAACCACTAATCTCTCTCACACACTTGACGAAATTTATTACTGAATTTTACACCTACGTAGCCTAGTGGAATGAGCCCATGCTTTATAAACCAGAAGTCGCGGGTTTGAATCCCGCTGGAGAACAATAACTTTGTGTTGTCATTTCTCGGTTGGATTAGGGCAATGTAGACTGATCACTTGTCTGGCTGAAAATAAAGATGGTCCACGCGTCGGATTGGCATTTAAAAAGTCGAGTCTTGCCCCTGATATCTCTCCGGTCGTGCCGGATATCCTCTCATTAGGTTATCAGAATTAAAGAACGCGTGCTCTGTGCACCTGTTTGCGCGTACATTTGCGAAATTTTTATAATATCTCCAGCACAATTGGCTGGTCTCTTAGTAAATTGCCAAGCTAATTTGGTGTGGCCACGTTAGCCGCATGAAACTCCCAAAGACCGTTTTCTACTCGGAACTTCCTAGTGGAAAACGTAATCATGGTGGACGGTTTTTGTGCTACAAAGACGTTCTGAAATGCCATTTTAAAGTTTGCGACATTCCACATCAACTCTCGGAGTATCTTGCGTCGAAGAGATCTAAGTGGCGGAATAGTGAAGGTGTAGTTTCTTTTGAACAAGCTCGACTCGAGCAGTGAGACCAAAAGCGACACTTACGGAAGACTTGACACAAACTTACCTACCCCTACACTTTTAACTCCCAAAGACATATTAATTGCACACAGAGTAACCGGACTTTTAAAACAAAGTCTGGCTTTGCAAGTCACATCCGTGAACATGACCGGAGATTGAAGAGTCGCCGTTTTCGGATATGACGCGGAGAGCTACAGTAGATTGGCCACCTTAGTCGAACTTCGATCAGAACTATAATACACAGTGGACGTTCTATATAAGCAACCTCTCTTTTGCAAAATAAAACTGAATTTATTTATTCGACACCGCTTAATTAGTAAAAGAAGTAAGAATGTTACCAGACGGTAAGTATTTTTATACTCCCATTTCTCTATTCGCAACTATTTATTTTTTTATTTTATTTATTAAAATGTTACACTTTTATAAATTGACATAAAGAGGTTGAGCGTTGGAGCCAGTCATAGTATGATCTGTGTGAGAGGCACCGGCGCCTTCCCTTAACAATTAAGTGGATAAATTATCGTGTAAATGGTTAGTGCAGATGCAGTAGCTAACTATTTCAGTTAATGTAGATGTATAAGTAGATGTGTAAGAAGTAGATGTGTCTGTCTGATGGTGCGTGCGTGATTTGTGTGATTATATGTGTGACGTGTGTATGATTCCCAATAAGAATATTTTTAATTAAAATTGGTTCAAATGAGATGCGTATATAGAGCGTTCGCTGTATTGCAATGTTTTATGCGATATTGGTCGTCTTGAATATTATTGTTTCCATTAAACATCGCGAACGGTACTCAGATAAAGCCGTATATCACTGTGTATCAGTGTGTATCCATCAACGTGGTCTTTATCTAAATCGCGGTGTCAGTCACCTTAGTGCATCGCACGCGAAACTTATCCGTTGGAGTGGCCAGCGATAAGCGTGTGTGGATGTTATTGATTGATACCACGCAGTACTGATTTTTATGCCCGTTCCGAAACCGTTTCGATGTAGCGTGTGCACAACTGAATCTGCTGTTTGTCTGTTTTTTATTTTCTTACTATATACTATTTATTCATCCACTCAAGTTCAATTAAATTTGTATTAAACTTGGAGTAAATAACAATTATTGTAAATACAGTTTTTTTTTCAAATATTAATTAGCTAAATTTAATTAATTAATTTAAGTTTTATATGAAAGAACAATGTCTATGTCTAATATTGTAAGGAAATTCGCGTTCTGTTTTGCTCTTTTCATATTGTAATTCAGTCATATGTATATACGTATTTATGTATTTCTTTTTCCAATAATTTATTTACAATAAAATATTTAAAAAGCAATATAACTAATCTAACTACAATAATCAAATAATCGTACACCGCGCGGCATGGTGCCAAGAATGCTGGCTGAATTTCCTTGCTGAACGTTTATACTTAACCTTTGGGCGGGAAAAGAACCAGCTCTCTTGTCGCCAGTAGCAACATTAATTTTATAAAATAGTTCTTTGAAAAATTTATTAATACTTAACCCCACGGACCTAACATCACCGCAGCAAGTGGTGCAAGTCAAAGTCCGCACTGATAGACTTGATTTTTTTTTGTAATAAAAGGCAACTAAAACATGTTTTTTGCTGACATTGCCGATGCGCTTCTGTTTTTTTTCATTTCATGTGAGGTTGCCGTATTGCCATCCCTGGTTTTTTCCTTTCTACCTTACCCTTCTATCTATACAAATATTATATGGAAAAAGCCTTTGTTTGATAGGTCGGACGCACTGAACGGTCCGAATTGAAAAGTTGTTTTTCTATCGAATAGTCTACTTATCGAGAAAGGCTTTACACTATATAACATCATGTTACAAGCGGGGCATCAATGAAAAGTATATATAATATAATAAAACGGGGAAAATGTGAGCGTGTGAAATCGCAGGCGCCAGCCAGTACACCTAAAATACGATTAAAGGCTCGCAAAGTAACTGAAACTATTCGGATGTTGACCTGTCCATAAATATAGTTAGTTAAACATCAAGCGAAACGTGTTCGTTTGTTGTTAACCGACTTCAAAAAAGCAGCAAGATTATCAATTCGAATGTTTGTATGTTTATATACGTTCGCGCATATACCCGCCATTTATGAATCAATTTAAAAATTCTTTCTTTGTATTATAGAAAATTCTTTGTAGATAGTTCCATAAAATCTTCAAAAAACTCGGTTCATTCGTTTGTTTTTTAATAAATATAAAATACCTACTCAGATAATAGAAAAGGCAATGCGATGTACTCTTTTGAAAGAATTATCTTGTTCTGACAATCAAAATTTTCATCATGCCACAGTCGCAAAAATATTTTTCAGTCAGTTTTCGCTGCCAGTATACGGCTTGAGGCGCTTCCGTTTTAATCTGATTTCTGAAAAGGACGAGGTTTTCAAAATATGCATATTATGTGTATGTTAGGCCTTAATATGTCAATTTATGTTTTATTAAAATTATAAACTGTAGTACATTCCAGTTAGAGGTACGACAAAAGGTATATTAAAAAAAAATTGCTAATTATCAAGAAAAACTGCCTTATAACTTAAAATTCTTATAATATCCTATATGATGAGTTATTCGTATCAAACGTTTGTATCTTAAATAAGAACAAACAATGCATCTGAGAAACTGATAGTATGCCAAAAAGGAACAATTTTTTTTTACATGAAAAATAAAATTATATAAAAGAATATTTTAAATTCAAGTCCGTGTTTTACCAAAATTAATTACACAGTACAGCACTATTTACGAATTTTGCATGTTTTTTTTTTAAATTGTTTTTGTTCGTAACGGCGGGTTTGGTAATCCGCGTGCAGAGGTAAATAATGTTTTTAAAGTTACCACGTGCTTGCAAATTGACTGCATAAGCAAAAGTAATGCGAAATCCAAATACGTTGCCATAGTTTCAGTTAATAAATATACACGTGCCTGTAGTCAACATAAATAATGAATATTGATTTTGCAGTTGACACGTAGAAGGCATTTTGCGTCGCATTAAATAAACTTAAATCTTCACACTTCTTTCAATGAGACCAAGCTTATTAGCCAAGTTGTAAGAAGCTTTGTGACCGATATTTGTTTTTATTCTGTGCTAACTGTTACCTATGATATTCCCTACTAAAGGAAGAGCCTTTACCTTAATACTTTTTTATTTTTCTTATCTTTATTTTTTATCTTTCTCAGCTTCTAAGCGACATATCAATATGCATCATGCCTGATTGGTTTTAAGTCAGACCTACACTAATACATGTCTGAAAACCGTATCTAATTTCACGCAGTTAGCATAGTTTTTGTGTGATGCGCGTACAGACATTCTAACAGATAGACAGACAGACAAACATTCTAAAAAATATAGTTTTTGAGTCTATTGCTGTTATAAAAACGGGTTGTATTAATCTTTTATTAATATCTCCCATGTACAGACATCGGCAGGTTACAATTTTATTATACCTAGTCCAGCCATAAGTTCTGTTACAAATGAAAATGTATTTTTTATTAAATAATGTGATATTACTCAAATTTATACCTGCATATTTAATAAAATCCCAGCAAAAAATTAAAAAAAATATTCTATTCGAAATCGTAATTTTAAATTGATCGGTAAAGAGGATATTTCTGTGCCTTTCACCTGCGTATCGTGACAGAAGGCGTTTTGATCAATCTCTTTAATTGTAATGATTAATTTAGTGCATGCCCTGTATATATACGACAGCACCGAGATACAGGTTTTGTTTTATAATATGCTACGGAGTCCTAGCGGTAATCTTCATTTCTCGCGATATGATTTTAGCTCCCTAATGGGGTTTCGATGAATTCTGGCTTTAACAGCATTCACAGCCTTTGTAGTTCTAACAGCACGCGGCCTCCCCGATATTTTTTGGTCTTCGACAGAGGAAGTACCTCGTACATTTTACACACACATTATTTTGTGTGTGTAAAATGTACGAGGGTGAAAAATCAACGTCGTGACTCCGGGCATATAAAATATTTATCGCTTTACCACTGTAAAAAAACGTGGGTTGCAAGATCGTTAACGAGAGAACCTCTTTTACGATTTAATCCTGCCGCCTACAACGCCCACTATTTAGGAAAATATCAGCAAATTGTATTTATAATGGTAAATAGATTAACTATCCAGAGACCTTATTGTATAATCAAATTAATATTCTTTATAATATTTTTTTCTCTTATAATAACACGACATTACACATGAAATAAATCGCAGGAACTACTGTCCCGAATTGAATATTTTTTTGTGTTGGATAGTCCATCGAGGAAGGCTTTAGGCTGTATAACCCGATAGCCAACCCGAAAACTAAAAGAAACGGAGTATCACTTAAAAATATTGTAATAACGCGAGATTTACGCGAGTGAAGTCACGGGGAGCAGCTAGTCTAAGATAAGGTCTAATAAGCCCTTGCATAACGATTATATGTACTAGTTTTGTTTTGTGGTTTGGCCCGGGGCAATATGCAAAATTTTTGATATTGCCTAAAATCAGTAAAATGTCCAAAATGATGATTCCATGTCAATGGAACCATAATTTCAGAGATCTCGTTCGATAAGTGAGCGAGTGGTATTAAGTGTATATTGAACATCGAGATTAAATAATTCAATACTGTCGAATAAAAATTCACTAATTAGAATAAAAATTTAAATAAACACAAGTTATCAATAAGAATACATACAAAATTATCTTAACTACATAGGTATCTTTTAAGTTGGGCTTAACTACACGTAGTGTGTAGGTAAGCTCAACCTCGAATAGGTTGAATAGTTAATATATTTGTTCCCTTCAAATTCCTAATATTGGTTATCAAAATATTTATACATAGAGCTAGTAAGAACAACAAAAAAATTCCTCGAGATGTTATAAATTCAGGTTGAATGCAGGAAAATAAGGCCAGCTGAATTGAATGTCGTACATTTTGTCGAAAACATCCTCACCCACTTACCTCTTTACGTGACACAAATTTGGAAGTCAATTTCGGCTTGGCTGACGTTCCGGGATATTTACGGGCGCATAAAAATAATTCGGGATTTTACAACCGGCACGCCGTGGAAATTTAGAGACGTTGAGACGGATACTTATTGGAAACGTTTTAGCAACTAAACGAACAACTAATTGAAGAACAATGAACTATAACCGCTTTTGTTTTTGTACTAATAAGTAAAATGTCCAAGGCATAATAGGCAGAAGATAGACGCAAACGAAGCACATAATCGTTTTGACAACCAGTTGGCGCAGTTGCGTTGCCGTTGGCTTCAGTTTCACGGGTTGTGGGTTCGATTTCCACTCGGTACAATTGTTTGTATGGCCTTCAAATAATTGTTTCAGATCTGGGTGTTTGGGTATGTGGAGTTTATGTATGCAAAATACCCTTGCGACAAGCCACAGGTCTTTACAGTAAGGACAGTGTTTTTTTCAAATAAGAAAGAAGTGAAGTGGCTGGAGCAAATTTTAATATTTTCTGATGTCTGTAATTGTCGTCACATCAGTACGGTGATCACATATTTATAAATTACAACTTTTTGTTTATCGTTTGTAGACCATATCAAGAGATAAAAGATTACATTCACATGTTTTAAATTTCGGCTGTATATAATTTAAGTTATTCATATTCATAAGAAATATAAATAAATTTAGTGTTAAACGTTGCCACAATACCTATTTATAACCTAAAAATAGACGTCTGTAAAGCTAGAAGTCAGCAGAATCACTCGTTTTATTGATCGAAATTTAGTGCTAATTTAGAGCTATTTTAGTGCTACCAGAAATTTAGTGCTGTAATAGGTTGACCAAAT
>JAOCPS010443771.1:0-11913 GCA_025505425.1 Graphium colonna
GCTATTCTAGCGAGGTCGCGGGTTCGAACCCCGCGGGGGACAACGACTTTGTGTTGTTCTTTCTTGGTTGGGTTAGGGTGAAGATGATCCATGCGTTGGATGTAAAAGTTGGTCCCGGTTGCTATGAACATCTTTGGCAGTCGTTATAGGATGTCAGTGTCTTTAAATATCCTGACAACTAATACATCCTCCGAACTCAGTTTATTCCTTTGGGTTGCGGAGGTCGGATATCAGTCGCTCTGCGTAAAAACTGAAATTCAGGTAATATTTGGGTGGGCTAGAAGCCGAATCAATATCCTAAATGTATGTTTATAAACTGCATACTTAACTATCGTAAATTAGTAAAAATTAATGACAGTAAATTTTATCAGTTACACGCGTGGCAAAAAACTAAAAATATTGTGACATACATGATAACAACACCATAATAACATTATGTTTCACACATTTTCGGTACGTACATTTACCAAATATTCCCAAAACCTGATTTCGGCATTATGTACTGATTTGAAAATAGTCATTTGGCTACGTTCGTAAATAGCGAGTGCCATAAACTTTTCGCTGTTAAAACAAGATGTAGTTTTGTAGGACAGATTATTTTCCCCGTTCTGACGCTGTAGTAAAATTAAAGAAAGGGTTTAAAAGCGATAATTATAAACATTAACTTAAGAAAAAAAACCTTAAGAGTTTTATGAGTAACTACGATATTATACAGATCTCTATTTGCTGTCGATTTGCAGTTGCAAATATCAGAAGAAGTATTGATATATACTGCTGTTGCAATGAAGGCCTTCTCTTTTCATTTCACTTCTTAAAGGTGATATGAACACTCTCTTTAGAACAATAATCTTGGAATATAGTGAAAAACACTTCAAATGTGAGGGCGGTTTCTTTAAATCATCCATTGCCTCTAAAATAAAAAAAATACGAGGTGGTAGAGCATGACATCCGTACACGGCTTTTACTGAACTTCTACGGCCGTGCTAGCTCGGGAAAGTAGCACCGCGCAAGTAAAGTGGGCATAAAATAGAGTATGTACGACTTATTTAATTCTTAAGTCTCTTTGAAAAAAAATATCTATAGTAGAACTAAACGATAGAAGGACCTGATGATAGCCTACGGACGACGTTTTCGTTTAATATGAAGGGTAAAATACTTGTTCCCTTAGCTAAAATTGATAAAACGGTGCCTCACGTCGTAATAGAAGGAAAGATCCGATCTTTAAATTTACATAAAAATCTATTCTATTTGTCTAAAGATGTTAAGGAAAGTACAAATTATAACGAATGCCACTAAACGTGGTCGGGATACTTTAAATTTTCGATTGATTTTAATAAAAAACGTAATCACCTTCAATTGTTTGGTGTTAATTTGGAGCATTCCCAAATTACATATGAAATGCTATCTGCTAGAGTTCTGCATACACAAAATTAATACTTAACGTTAACTTAGGTATGCAAGTGAATGTTCAGAGTCTATTTGCATATGATAAATTAGGACAACCGTGAAATTAATATACACATTTTAATTGACCCCCAGAATAGACTAACTTAACTTAGTTCTGAGTTGATCACACTTTGAATAAGGAATATGATTACTCAATGAAAAAATAATATACAGGGTTACTTGGATATCGACGTATTCCCGTCAAGAATATATTGGGGAGCTCTGATTCAACTAATTTAACCCCCTAAATGTATAGCTGAAAGTTAATAGTTTTCGATTTATATTTAACGTTGTGTTTTTTGAAAAAATATCAACTTTTGCCCCTTTTTGACATAACTTAAAAAATATAGGTGGTAAAATGCTATTAAAAATATTTGTTATTAGAAGGGGATTTAGCAAGAAAATAAAAAACCCCTAAACATATCAATAAATGCTTAATAAGTGGTGGTTAAAATGAACATATTTTTGATTTATTTGCATAAATTAACGTCACTCCAGTTAAAGTGCTACACAGCTTAAAGAATTACTATGAAGCTAAACGTACAAATTATCAATAAAACTTCCTCATCTAATAAGCTATGCAAAAAGGTATAAAAGTCAATATTTTAGTGCCCATTAATATTAATTATCATTATTGTCGCTGTAATAGGCAGAGTATAATATTCATGGTATTTTTTATGACGACCGGTTTTCTAGCTGAGTGTGCAGAGTGTACCCTCTCACGTGCAAACAAGGCCCTGATTGGTCGCTCCTATTGATAGTGTGTGTGTTGGGTACACTTCTGTTTGAAATTCATAAAAATGTGCCCTGTGTCAGTCAGCTAGTTTCGACTTTACTTTACGCTAGCACGTATTGTTTGATATCTGTCTATTCTCATATTTTCCATCGTTCCACCCATTTTTTTCAATTATGTCAAAATGGGGTAAAAGTTAATATTTTTTCAAAAATCACAAAGTTAAATGTTAATCGAAAACCGTTAACTTTCGACTATACATTTAAGGGGTTAAATTTGTTGCATTAGAGTTCCCCAATCTATTCTTGACGGGAATACGTCCAGATCCAAGTAACCCCTATAGAATATTAATATACAGTAAAGCTTATGATGTCCCGTTTCAAATTAAAGATATTGAATTAATAAACAACTTTATCACTATCATTATTTACCCAATTATGGTTTAGTATTGTTGTATAAAATTTAATTTTGGTATAAACCTGTATTGCATAT
Organism: Graphium colonna; assembly: GCA_025505425.1. Lineage (NCBI taxonomy): Eukaryota > Metazoa > Arthropoda > Insecta > Lepidoptera > Papilionidae > Graphium > Graphium colonna. Next base: position 2,672 of record JAOCPS010443771.1, read on the forward strand.
GTTAAAAAATAAAGTAGTAACAATTTTATTTTGTGTAATTCATGTCTTTATCTGGAGTCTAATGTAATAAGAGCTATAGGAACGGTTCCGGACAAAAAAAATGGTTGCATAAGAAATATATACCATTATAGCATGGAACTTTATTAATAAAACGCACAAGTTAATGAGCTATAACTTTAAATGATTCCTTCCATGCATCCTTACATTTTTTAGTTTTTTTCTCCTTGGAAACAATTAAGTAACTTTTATATCAAATGAAAAGGTAATGAGGAAATTAATGACACATGATTAACTAAAGATATTTACAGGACCTTCAAAGAAGAATGAATTTGAAATGTGTATATGATACTTGTATATTTGAATGGTCTCTAGTGAATTTTACTACGTGTCCGAAATTGACGAGTGATAAATTGAAATGCACCATTTTAAGACACTTGGCATTCATCAGGAATTTGTACTCGTGATAAGTTGTAACAAACTCAAAGAAACAAGTCGAGACAAACTTCATTCTAAACACGTTACTTTTGACGAAAAGACCACCAAGTACACATTTGCCGAGACTCTATTTTTTGTGTCTTACTATGTTGCTAGCTTTATCTATGTTATTGATATTTCTTTTAGTTTCTCAAAAAGTAGATTCTAGTAATCTCTATTTTATTTCACTCTAATTTAAAATTATGTTCTGCGCCAAAAAACAATCTGTACGTAAACGTGAATATTTGGGTTCACATACGCTTACTTTTTCTTATATATGTAATACAAGTATACTGTTTCACTCTCTATATTGTTCCCCAATCAACGACTCGAAGAAAAATGAATTGACAATCAAACTTAATTAAGCTTCACAATATATACGTGCTTTGCTTGAAACGTTACATTTATGTGTCAGCATTTACTAAAGAGTAATTTGAAACCTGCGTCCTTCTTAATCATGCTACTGATTAAAATGCCTATAAGTAGGCAGGTTTTAAAAAAGATAATGATTTTATAAATTTTAAATGAAACTCCGATTAATATATCGATTATTTCAATTCTGCACTACATTACCATTCGTAGGCTCTCGTAGCATTTTTTTTATGACAACTGACATATTAATACAACCGAAAACCTTTTTCATTATACATAGCTCTCTGTTTAGTTTGAAATAAAAATGTAATTATTTTCTTGTCTTTCAGAAGTAACTGATGCTATTTATGTTTATTTGAAATATTGCACCAGTGTGATGATTAAGAGATTTCACAATCTATGTAAATATTTTGTTATTATCAATATTCAAATTGTATTATAAATAAAGTGACTTAAAATATCATTAGTAATTTTTTTTTTACATTTTTCTTTTCCAAAAAAGTTATAATTCTGTTGTTTCAGCATTTCAATTTCAAAAACATAACGTGCAACTCTTTGTAAACAATATAAGAGTTTAAATATTCTTGTTTGTTGACCTTACTTTTATTTGTGTAACAACCGGTTTAAATTTAAACGGTGTCATTACAAAAGGCCCTCTAAAAAACCCAAATTACGGCGACCGTTTTTTTAACTGTTTTATTAAACATAATGCCAAAAAGTATCTCTTTGTAATCAGATCAAAAACAAAACTGAAATTTACTTTACGTACATATCTTTTGGATTACCACCAAGCGGTTCCAGCAATATAGTTGCTACTAGCCTTTTTAATATTGTGTTTGATAACATTTTTGAACAAAGTTCAAAAAAAGGGAGTTTTCAATTCAGTTCTATTTTTTTTTGTTAGCAAGAAATGTATATCTTAATTAAAAACCTTAAACACCAACATTTTTGGTCCGAATATTTAAAACGGTCGGTTTATTTAAAACATGCTTTTAATGAAAACCATCTATGTCAGTTTTAAAGCATTTTCATTAAAATCCGGTGACTAGTTTCATTTGTAAACTATACAAAAAAAAAACAGCATGTCTAGGATATGTCCTTAGATATGACACGTATCAACTTCTGCAATGGATAATGATGGGCTAAATTGTTGGGTGATGAAAAGTAAGTCGTAGAAAAAAGATGTTACCAAACATTTTAGGAATTGGATAGGGATCACGAGTGCTTTAGAAATACTTTACCTCGCAATGGATAGGAGTTAATATGAAAAGATGGTGCTAACCTTCATTAGTTGGAGAAGCACTATAAGAAGAATAAAGCTTTCGAAGTTAGTCTGTAATTTTATTAACAATTATTGTTTACAATAATAATTATTAAAAGCTCAATATAATTTTCCTTCACGCAACAACTGCTACACCTGTATCGATATCTTTTAGCTTAAGTTTATATTAATTATAACATAATTTTAGTTGCTTGGCATTTTTATGTTTGAAATCTACTTATCTGACCTCCAATGTGAATGGTTTAGGTCGATATAGAATTTTTTAAGTTTATAAAACAACATATAATCAAAAGTACTTATTTATTCAAATTATTCTATAAATTAAATATCACAATGTACAAATTTACTAGTTTTAATAAACAAGGAAGTAGCTTTGCATGAAAATTTGCGTTATATTCATATGTAGACAAACCCTGTTTTATATAGAGTCATAAATTCCAATTAACACGGGCGAATACACGGCTTTCCACTAAACCTATGCGCTTTTACAGGCCTATTTAAGATTCAAAAACAAGCTCATTTAAATTTTAGCATTGCTGCGCTTTGTTTATTCTTTGTCAGAAAAGTTAACTCACTTACTTATCCCATTCACATCAAATTCAAACGTTTATGATAAACAAAACTTTTAACTTATTGGTTATGCATAAAATATTAAATTTTCTTATGTTGATAATACCGTCCTTCATAACTTGTTAACTGGCGTCTTTGATTTTGCAAATTATATCTTTAAGTATATTTCTTTCATATGGATTAATGTTTATCAATATTGCATAATAGAAACATTGCATAACTGTATAAATTACTAATAATTTGTTCCGTTATTATTGTGTCAAGAGTAGCAAAGTGCTAAACATGTAATGTACTTTTTAAAAGACTTTAGATTTTTTCTTTCATATCTAAAAAAAATGAATCACTGGTGAAGTAAGAAGAGACATAAAATAATAAAATTATCTGTCAGACCAACCAAAAATTCTATAAAATGTGTTTTATGATACAGCTTTTAATATGGATGCGATTAAAAGCTTTTACAGAATATATTTACCAATACAATTAAAAAATCTATTTAAATTTAAAATATTTTCGTATCACAAATATTTATGGTGACAGCCAAGGAAAGAAAACTATTATTTAAAGTAATAGAGTAGATATATTTTACACATATATTGATTGCATGATTATTAACACTGATATACTGGAATCATTTTACTGAGTGGAATATTTTTTAAAAATATTCATTTATAATTAATGTTATAAATATAATGGTAAAAAAATTATCTTTATACATTCGCTTAGAACTCAAAATGAAAGAACTTGTTTTTTTATGACCTCATCCTGATGACTGCAAATTATTTTATAAGTTTATCCATCAAAGCGATTCATCATTCACGATCATTGTAACTAATGAGCGTCTTATTAAAAAATCCTTTATTTCTTTTTCATCAGTTTTCATGTTATCGATCGTGTGTTCAATGAAAATTCTAGAACTCTCTATTATTTATAATTTATAATAAAAAGTACTGAGTCTCCAGAAAAAATGTAACTTTTTATTTAGCGTGGATTGCGGAAAATTTGAGGCGTTAGTTCGTTGCGTAGTTGTTAATAATAATTTAAAATTTTTGAACTATAATAATTTTTGAATTATAATACTGATTACGGTAACCTTTACAATGCTCACCCACTTCACTGCTAAGTAAAATGCCCACTATGCTAAAAGACTTGATGTTTCTTTTCTTGTTTTGCGATAACATCTAAGCTTTTGTATTTGCCCGTTAAATTGCAAATTTTTACGTCGTATTCACGAATGCCAATAACTATCAACTAAGTGGTATGCAAAGCATTTTAGAATATAAATACTGACAATATATTCGTGTATGTCAAGTAAAGAACTCAGAAAACTAGCGAATAGGCTCCGGAAGAGAAAAAAATAACATTAAATTTATTTAAAGCTAAATAATACCAAAGGCATGGAGCAGGGGTGTGGTTGTATCTTTGTCATGAAGGGCGATAAGAGCCTTTTCGAACAATTATCGACGTATTTTACTTCTGAGTTACGTGTGAACAACACGGGGAAGTAATTAATCATTTCGACCAAATATTCCGTTCCGTTGTATTCCCAACACTTTTCATGGCGAAAAATATGCTTGAAGATCTGCAGGAGTACGATTACATATTCGCATATTCTTAGGCTGGGCGACATTTGGGAAGCAACGGCATATTCTTGAGTTTAATACCATTTTATGTTAAATGGTATTAAACTCAAGAATATGCCATTGCCGTTGAATCACTAAATTATAGAAGAAATATTTTAACAATCTTCTGATACTGTATCTCCTCGATCACAACTGCATGCGGCCGTCCATAGCAAACTATGGTATATTTGTAATAATATTGCCCTTGTACCACGACGCAGCTGAGTGAAATTGCAGTAGTTTGTCGCGCCATTAAAGTTTGGCTTTTACTATTTTTTCTTTATTATTAATGTATGAACTCCTGAGGTCTTTGGTTAAACAAATTGGTCATGTTTCATTATCAACGTGACCTTGTTTCTTTATTATGTGTATTGATTTGTATAATTATATACCCCATATGGCTTGTTCTTAAAGATTATTCTTATTTCATTTATCTGCGCTTCTTCCTTTATGATCCAATGTGTTTAATAACTGTAATATTGTTCTACAAATTGTATTACAGTAGTTTAATTCAATTTAATGGAACAAGAATTTATGGTTTTGGACACGTATTGTAAAGAAGGCAACAAAATGTTATCAAAATATTTTTTTATATATATTTGCCTAGAAAAGCACAATATGGTACTACGACAGCTACATCAAGTAAAAATATAAATACATACGACATAAGGTGGCTTGTTGAAAGTTTGCCAAAATATTGTCCCTACTAGCTAGCAAATGTAGGCGTAATATATGTACAGTAGTTTTACGTGTCATAAAATGGCAACGGCTTTTCTATTGCTTTCCTATCGTAAACGTATAGAGTACTAGAGCTTATGTGTAATAACAAAATGGAGATGTTTTATTTGCTATAGACCACTCACCAACATTTTGTATCGATGTCTATCATTTTTTGGAAAATTAATATCATTTTTAAATTGTTTTTTCGCTTTTGTTGTTAGATTTCTTACTTTCATCAGCTATGTTTATCTGCACCCGCATTTTTATAGCTCTCTTTGTCTGGCCTACATAATTAATAGTTAATATAATCAGGCGTTACTTTGCGGAAGTCCATAGTATACAATTCTATTAAACCATTTTATTAGCTATATTCCGCGAAAAACCCCCCTTACAACCTGCAAGCAAATATATAAGCGCACGCATAAGCATGCGTAAAGCATCTCCCTCCCTTCCCAAACTACTTGTGCGTGCGCTCTCGTTCAAGCACTAATGTTAGCAGGAGCATGCAGAATTCTACACCAACAAACAGGTTGCTACCCTTACACTTGACGCACGTTTTGCCCCAACACAAGAGCATCGAAGCAACGTCCTTGGTCAGGTGATAATATTTAAATCCCAATATTATCCGTAAAGTAGTTCAATTTAAAATATATAGTGAATTCATACATCAATATATATCGAATATCATGCGTTATATTTGCATAAATCTCATAAACAATATTAATAGATTGTAACTTTTAAGGAGTATCAAACTGTCAATCAGTCTACCTGTATATGATTTTGATAACTGTAAAGACTTGGTTTTAAAAAATCTGTCATAGCAAGTTTTAAATCACTGATCAAGTTTACAAATATAACGAGGTATAATACCAAAGTCTAAATAAATCTAAGGAACGTAAACAAATTCAATAATTTATGTAGCATTTCTACGCATCGTAACTCTTTATATTGTTTCCCCGTCATATACAAAATAAGCTCTAGATTTGTAAGAAAGAAATAGCGGCATTTTATCAGCAATGATGACACATGATATTTCTCGTTTGCAACCAACAACTAATAAGAGTTCTTAATCTAGTTTATTTTTTGTTTGTTACCTAAACCATCGTTAATTAAAACAGATTTTAGTGTTGTCATTGAAGTACAATTGTAGTAAGTCTTTAGATCAAGCTGTAATGCTTTGTCTAGTTATTCTGTAATGATGACATTTGATCGAGTAGTTAAGATGTGTAAGCTTTGACTGCACTTTAATCATTATAACATCAGTAAAGGTATCAAAACTCTGATCAAATGTTTTCTTAGTCCAGTGTCTTGCTGTGACCATCTTTTTTATGCTGGTTTACCATCGTTTTTTTTTACGCAAAAAGATTTCTTTAAAAACTTAGCAAAACTTTTCATTTCGATCAGATTCGTCGTGTCTGAAGCATGTGATTAGAAACTGACAGTCACGAGGCACCACCGCATGCCAGTTTTTACCTTTTTAGTAACCTCTATAGTTGTCATACCGTACAAGGACTTAATTACTGATGATTAACTTAAATAGATTTCCTCCGTAAATGAAGGAACTTAAGTTATAAAAGATGCACTTTTTGTCTAGACTTCAGTTTTTTTTATGGAAAGGGAGACAAACGAGCAGACGGTTCACCTGTTGGTAAACGAACCCGTGGCCCATAGACACAAGCAACATACGAAGAGTCGCGAGTGCATTGTCAACCTGTGAAATTGGATAGAATAGGTTTATCGGTAAGGATGGGGTCGGGATTAAGGATTTGAATAGAATAAGAGTGGGAAAAGAAAATGCCATCCGGCATCCCAGAAACCATGCATACTTTATTTCTTTCAAATAAAAAAAAAAGAATTTCGAAAATCGGTTCATAACTCACGGAGAAATCGGCAAACATACATTCGAATTGACAACCTCCTCCTTTTTCGAAGTCGGTTGATAACTTCTGCTTATATTTATTGCAGCATTTAATTAAGAGATTTTTCTCTCTTTATAAATAAAAACAACAAGGTCTCTTTGTAAATCGTTATCGTAAATGATAATGGATTTAAGCATTAAGCGTCAAACTTCACCGCAATCAATTACAAAACATCAAGATTTTAAAAAATATACGGAAGCATAATATGAAAACCTTGTACTTAGGTTCAGTAAATGTCTAGCAACAAATATTTGATTTCACGCGCGGTTTAAAATCAACTCAATTAGCACTTAGACCAGTGATTCCCAAAGTGGGCGTTAGCGCCCCCTGGGGGGCGTTGAAGCAACTTAGGGGGGCGCTAAACCTCCCGCGTTCATTCAAAACGGTGTTTTAAATTTGGATCTAGCGCTCTTTCAGATGATATTGTAATTTTAGGGGGGGCGCTCGATATTTTTTTTTTCTAAAAAGGGGGCGGTGGACCAAAATAGTTTAGGAACCACTGGCGTAGAGAAACCAGACATGTTTTCGAATAATTATTTATTCAAAGAATTGTGATAACATTAGATTTTAAATTGTTGCGAATTTTTTTGACGAGACTGGTGTTAGGTGATTTGCAAATTAAGGTATCGATATGAGAAGCGTTTGATCTTTTTGTGATTCTGTGTGGAAAAAATCTTGCCATGTTTTCTGTTTGTTTACCATTTGAACAGTTTTGGTTGGAACAGAGTGTTGGAAGTGAGTGTGTGATCGGCTCAGTTAAAACTAACTTTTCAATGCAATCCTTTGAAGTACATAATGGTATTGCAGTCAATATCTAGGATAAAAAACGATTGCCACGTCTTCGTGTCTATTAGTATGTTTGTAAAGTTTTTGTGTGTTTTCAAATCGTCTGTTGTTTTCGGCTGACTTGAAATGTTGAACGTTCTCAATTTAATTGCATGTGTTTTTTTGTATTTATGTAAAAAAATCAAGTTGTCAACCGATTTTCAAAATTCTTTTTTTGAAAGTCTTATGACCACCTCGAGGTGGTCATTAGTAATTTTAATGACCATCAGTCCAATGATTTCTGTCTGAAATAAAAATAAGTGAAAAAAATGTTGTACGAACGTTCGCTTTTAATTTTGAAGTCGGTATTTTTTGTAAAAATAATGATTCCGATGTGATTTTCGCTCTAAAGTCAATTTTTCCATGGACTAAATTTATATTTCGAAGCGAATGGTACGTTTCATTTTGCAAAGGGCAGTGCTCATTGTATATGGCATACCTTGCCAGATTGCATCAAGTTTTTTTTTCGAGAATAGACTAAAATATTAATTCCTACCGAAGTTTTTTTTTAAAGAAAATCCGGGTTTCCGAGATATTTGACAAAACCGAAAAATTCATTCATAGAAATTTTATGATTGCTTGCATTCTACATCTCTATCGATTGTGTGAACGTCGTGTATGTAAAGCAAATTTCATGCTTTTATACTTTAAAATTCCCAGTTTTAAAAACAAATCCAAAAATTACTAATGATTTTGATCTTGACGCATGAGGATCCTTGGTACCGCTTTTGGGCTCTGTCCTTTACACTGACCAAATAATTTCTGGATAAATTTGCTAATTATGCTGTGAGATTTTATTAAATTATAAAAGTAATGAAAAACAGCATTAATAACTAAAATATTCGTAAATATAACTAAATTTCTGATATCATAAAGCTGTTTAATATCTCAAAGTATCAAATTTGACGGTATTACACCTAATCCAGTCTATTTATTTCTTTGTTGTCATTTGACAGTGAATTCTTTAATATTTCTATCTATGGCTTAGTCTAAAATTGACCATATGATCTTTTGTGTCCAAGTTGTACAATTTTTTTATTCGAAAACTCAATTGAACTCATGAATTTATTAGGGGCGGCATCTAACACGGGGGACCCTAAATCGTATTAACTTGTAAAAGTAGTTCGGTGTCACGTATAATTATATACGTAGTGAAAACGCGTTAAACGCTGTTTTGTTAATAGTCTGATGCACGTCTGTCTGTCTGTCTGTCGGTCTGATAAGGTTAATAATTTGTATATAGGTTGACTGGTGGGTGTCACTGACGATATGGAGAGCTTGTTACTCGATTGTCATCATATTTATGTAATAAAATCAGGGACATAGTTTCTGAAAAAATTTTCCAATGAATAAAGTGCTGATCCAAGACGCGGCGCCCGGCAGTACGTTTGGCAGGTCGTTGACCCCCCGAGCACCCGCCGTCAACTTATATTTTATTCCTGTTTGAAACCCTAAGAATGT
>JAOCPS010443882.1:0-11913 GCA_025505425.1 Graphium colonna
GTGTCCATGGGCGACGGGATCACTTACCATCAGGTGAACCGTCAGCTCGTTTGTCTTCCTTTCCATAAAAAAAAAAATTAATTTTACAATAATCTACGGTACCGCTGTCTGCGAACACTTGGCATGATTGAATTTTAAGTTCGTTTTCCTTCTAACACTAACGGTATATGACCACAGGATTATTAGACAGTTATCCCAATATAATACTGTGTTGGTTATTTAAATGGACGTTTAAAATAATACATACATGGACATTACTACTGCTTGTTAGTGTGACTGGTGAAACATCTTTGATACTTTAAGACGTTATATTTGAGGATCATATATGAAGAATAAAAATATTATTAAAAATAAATATTGATCTACCAATCAGTAAACGTAATAATTAGTTGAAAAAGTGATTACAACCCGGTTGGGCTGCGTACCTCGCTGGAATGCGATGCCCCTCCCACTTACCCGCAGACCTCCCCGTTTGCGCCCCGACTTTCCGTACCACAGCGTCTATGTGACGTCACGCTGCCAGGTACGCAGTTAACTCGACCGGGCTGTACGTAATTCATGCTCATACGAGCGGGCACGGCGTGGCCGGAGCGATTCGGAATGCGGAGGAGGGGGTCGACGGCCTCGCGCTGAACAGCTGGTCTCAGCCGCCACACTTCATTCATTTATTGGAAAATTTGTGCCAAAATTATGACCCTAGTTTTATTACATAAATATGATGACAATCGAGTACCAAGTGCTCTCTTATACTCACCAATCACTCTTTTACCTGTTCGTTCACCTTAGCATTTGATGCTCGGCTCCCATGAGTCGTAGCGTGATGCTATGATAACATGAATTATTCCTCTTCCTATCGTACACTTAATGTTTTTTTAAACTTGTATTAGAGTCCATTTAAAGCAAGAAAACTTTTTAGATTGATTTTATCACTATAAAGTGTACTTTAGTGTAGTTTAGAGGTGGTAGAGCGTAACAACTTTTCTCTGCTTTTGCTGCACTTCTACGGCCGCGCTCGCCCGGGGAAGTACCACCGCCTTTTATAAAGTCATCATAAAATAAAGTATGCATTTCTTTTGGGGATGCCGGATGGATATGTCTACCCTTTTCTTTTCCTATTCCTATCCTCAATCCCGACCCCATCCTATCCAATAAACCTATTATACCCGATCTCCCAGGTTGACAACGCAGTCGCAACTCTCCGGATGTTGCGTTTTTCTATGGGCGAAGGAATCGCTTACCAGCAGTTGAACCGTCTGCTCGTTTGTCTTCCTTTCCATACAAAAAAAAACCAAAATCGCACTTTTTCAGAATCGAACTCGTGCTCTGCCTCACCACCGTTGCTCCAACGGGTCTCAAAGAAACAGTTAGTGTTATGGCCCACTTTTATTGGCTCTCCGTGGCTATCACGAATGACTCGTAGATGTGTGTAAAGATAAAAAAAAATATATAATAAAATGCATATCATCATAATACTAATAATACGTAAAGCAAAAACTTCGTCTTTCTACGCCCATTTTCATTGGCTTACTGTATCAAGTTGCATCAAGTTCTAACATTTTCTTTTGGAGACTAGACTTATTATATTAACTCCTACAGAAGTTTTTTTTTGAAGCAAATCCGAATTTTGGAGACATTTGATAAAATGGAAAAATCGATTCATCATAGAGTTGTAGAATGCAATAGTTTTTATTGCGTTCTAGATCTCAATTACAGATTGTGTGAACGTAGCAATATGTGCAGTAAGTGATGCAAATATAGTTGATTCTCTGTTCAAAAACCAAATCCATGAAGCATAATGTCGTAAGAAACAATGGAATTACTATATAATTTTGATGTTGATGCATGAGACTTTTTGGTACCATTTTTGGGCATTGTCTTTTGGTTTCGTAAAACTTATATATAGAAGAATGTAAGAGCTAATATAGACGTAAACATATATTTTATTTTGACTAAAACATACAGCACTCAAGTAGATACTAGATAACAGTAATAAAATATCGAAATATCAATATTTGCATGTAACGTACATAAAAAAAATACAATAAATTTAATTAAAAAATGATTACATACACTTCCCTCTTTTACATGTCACATTGAAATGATAAACATCCAATATTTTAAACGATTTCTGCTCAAAATATTACGCGAATTATCAAGTGATATTTAGGATACCATGAACTTGGCAAAACCAACATTTTAAGTCGTTTCCTTAGTGCCGGGGTTCGTGACTACCTAGATATAATAATAATAATAATAAATTAATTTATTTATCCAACAAAGAACATTATAACGGTAGTGTAAACAAGCATATACTCAACTTATAATAATAGCACAAATGACAAATAGATATAGAACAAATAACAATTACACAAATTTAATACAACAAAGATTCAATATTCTCATACATTGTAAAGTAGTAAAGTAACAGCCTATTTTTATATTGTCCCACTGCTTGGCAAAGGCCTCCTCTAGACAGAGGGTATAGGGCATAGTCCACCACGCGGCCTAAGTGCGGATTGGCAAACTTCACATATTTCGGAAATATTATTTCATTAATATGCAGATTTCCTCACGATGTTTTCCTTCACCGCAGAGCACATGGTAAGTCAGCACTTAAAACTGCAATTAGAAAATTAACAATTTCATTGGTGCTGGCACCGGGGATCGAACTCAGGTTCGCCTCGAGTAAATGGAATGAAAGGCAACCGACCGGTAACTGAGCTACCCTGTCTCATACATTATGCTGGATATATTAGGCTTCAGCTCAGCTTTGTTTGCCTAAACCAACACTAGTTTTCTGCTGACACCTTTATGTGGACAGCCTCCAGTTAAATACATTACCCCCTAGAGAGCTTTTAACCAGCGCTCTCCACTCTTTTCTATTTTGGGCCAGGTGGATCGCCGATTGCATTGCACAAGCTGATCCTTGTGTTATATCCGCGTAAATTTTCACCGTTTTTTGAAACATTTTTCATTGGCGCTCCACTTCTATTGATCATAGCGTGAAGTTTTAAAGTCTAAAGTTCCTCGGTAAATCTTACTATCAAAGAATTTTACAATTCGGACCAACCCGAACGGGAACTACCCTGGGATGAGCGCGTAACAAACAAACATACGAACAAAAACTTCAGCTTTATAAGATTAGCATGTATTTGTTTGGCTTAATCCTATCGATTTTCAAATGAAGTAAGTAACATCAAAAATATCCAAGTTTTGAATTACTTTCATAGATTTAAGTCAGTGAAATAAGGTTTTAAAAAAGTCTGACATAAATATTTTTTTTTATGGAAAGGAAGACAAACGAGCAGACGACATCTGAAGAGTCGCAAGTGCGTTGTCAACCTGGGAAATTGGATAGAATAGTTTTATTGGGTCGGGATTAAGGGTTTTGAGGGGAAAGGAGTGGGAAAAGAAAAAGATAGACATGACCACCCCAAAAGTCATGCATACTTTATTTTAAGCCGACTTTATAAAGGGCGGTTGTACTTGTCCGGGCGAGCGCGTAGAAGTGCAGCAAAAGCTGTAAGAAGTCGTTATTATGCTCTACAACCTGTTTAATTCCTTTTCTGTCAAAATTTCTTAATTTCCGCAACCGTGACAAACAAAAATTGTATATCGCAATTGGATTGCAATAATCTATATCTATACAGATCTCGGATTAATCATTAAAATCTACATGACTACATCATATTTATTGGAAGCATTCCGATTTTCAATACGCCGTCTTCGTTAAAATAACCTAAAATGAAATATCTTCATTCAATTTTGAACTTGCTTGTTGGTTGTCAAAATTACTACCACCGGTGGTTCTGAAAGTAAAGCTTCTGACCTAAGAAGAACCGGCGTAAGAAACTCAGCGGGACCAGTCTTTTTTGTATATGCACATACATATTATTATAAATATTATTTTTAATTATGATGTGTATTACAAATGCAATATTTTAATGTATTTGAACCAAAATATAAATAAAAGTTTTAAGACCACGCTTGGTTAAAACTGCATATATTACTCGCAAGAATTATTAATATCATTTTAAGAAATATAAGAATCTATTTTTGAAGCTGTTATTTTAAATTCTCTGTATTGTTACTTCATTTTAACATCTGATAGTTTTTAGCTCTTTAGTGAATGCATTTGGTTAAAGGTAAACGCGCACTGCGGCATTTCGCCGCGCGGCCAGAAGTCACATTGACGTAATTCCCCAAAACCACTAATGACGTAATATATTACGTTTGTTTCATGCATATTATTATCTGTAGTTTTGTCCCATTTTGATATTTCCCTTTTGCCATGCAGTGTGTGCATAACTTTACGCTTTGACCGAGAAAATCGCGTAATTACATTTTAATTGCCTCACACGCCCGATAGGCGGTAATTAAGAAATTTATTAAAATACATGTCTTATTAATAAATATAAATTATTATTACTTTTTGTGAGTTTGTTCTGGAGCTCGGCAGCATATGCTTAACTTACCACCGTAAAACGCTCAATTAGTTAATTATTTCCATAATATATACTCATAATCATTGTTGAGCAATATCACATCAGAAACTTTACTAGCGGGGCACAAGCGTTACTATTTCCATTCACGAAGTATGCGAAAACGTGGTTTTCTAATCCAGGTAGCAAGATACATGGGTGTCAAATTTTATCTAAGTTCATTCATTCGATTTTGTGTGATGGAGCAACAACATACAAACATTCCCCATCATAATATTTGTATAGATTATATATAGATTAAGATCCTAGGACAAGCCATACGAAGATACTAACAATCGTATTTCTTTCAGGATCAGCGTCAGGCGGTGGTCAATGGACGCGAGCTCCCCCAGCACCACCTCCGGCTGCAGGTGCCAGCGCCTTAGCAGGCGGCGTAGGAGTGGGCGTGGGTAGTGGCACAAGAGGCAGGAGGCCGGCCACCACACGTCATACCCCCGCGTCGGCCGCGTTGCAACTGCCGCACGCGGGTATTTCTGCGGCGGCGGTACAGGCTCTGGCCAATGGGTGGACGCTGCCGGGGACGTTGACGCAGGCGCAGACGCAACAGGTGCTGCGGCTAGCGCAGGTAAGGCTTTCGAATGGTTTCTGTTGCGATGTCGTATGTGCTTTGTAGGTTTTTGGACTAACTGATGGTAAGTGGAGCCCCACACGACTTGCAGTCGTAGATGTGTTGCCAGTCACATACTTCTATCCTACATAAACAGGATACGTTGTTGTATAATCTCTAGACGACAAAGATTGGCACGAGAGCAGACTGTTCAATTGATGTTAAGTGAAGCCTACATAAAGTCCAAACAGCAGTGGATGCGTTGGCGGATGATGCCTTCTCTTTTCCTCATTCCCACTCTTCCCTTTCAAATCGTTAATCCTAACCTCATCGTATCCAATAAACCTATTCTATTCAAGATCGCGTAACGTTAGATGTACTGTCAGCTCAATTGTCTTTCTTTCAAATAGAAAAAACATGTGCGGCTTGGGACGCCCGACAAAAGTGATAACTTAAACTTATCCACGTTGAACTATTTAATACGGCTAGCGCTGTGGGTTAGAGAGAGGAGGAGCCTGTCTACTGCTGGCGTATGCGTGAGAGAGAGGGAACCAAGAAAGACGCGCCGTAACGCGTTACGTAACGCAGCGGTTTACCCTCCCATAAAAAGTTATCGCTTCAAAAATTATTTACGCTACTATCGCATAGTGACCGTAATATGGTGTCACAGGCGCAGGTGGCCGCTCAAGCGCAAGCTGCTGCCCGATACAGCAACGCGGCCATCGCGGCCGCCGCCGGCCTCCCGCAGCACCGATCCCAGCACCAGCGCAACGTTCAGGTAACGACCGAATGAATTACGTTTGACAGATAACCCGGCGGCCATTTTGGATTTTGTTTCTTTTTTTCCTGAATGCAAGCGGTTGTAGGGTGCCAGTTTGAAAGTTAACGTATTATTTATTTTCCTTTTTAGTTAATTTGTGTTTTTAATTTTTATGATACAACTTGTGGCGGGACAGTTCATAAGCCAAGATACGATAGACTATTTACCTGAAGTAAAACTTCTTTGTGTCCGATAAAAATAAAATTTGAAAATCGCGTCACGCGTTAAATAGAAAGACCATATAATTTCTTCCCTTTGTGCTATAGTACTCGCTTTTGGATTAATATGACTATGCTGATGTTTTGAAATTTTAATTGTCAAAGAAGTAGCACTTGACAAGTGAACTGCTACTCCACACGTGCTTTATTTTGTCCTTTTTCTTTGCTTCTCAGCATCTCCTTTTTAGCTCGAAAGGCATCATATAATCCAATTTTACAATTTGTTACCATGATATTTAGGAAATCGTAGTTAATAAACAACCCTTTAGTGTTTATTTATATGAATAAACACTTATACTATGTTGAACAGAATAGTTTGTGTCTATTGTCATACAGACGTAATATAAAATAAAATCCAAAGAGTATTTAATATTTTTTTGTTTTTCAGTTTTTTTTTGTATTATTATTTTTTTTACAATACAAATGTAATCAGTTACTTGAACCTCAAGACAAAATTGTATCCATTTTATATACCTTATGTCATACTCTGATAACTAAATTTGATGATGATGATTGATAACTTTGGTAACTAAAATGATATAGCTTATACTAATTTATCTATTACTTGTATTTATAGGAACATTTATAAAAAATCAAGCACTGTTCCCATTGCTTGCATTATTGATATTACATACATATAGATATACATTCACTTTCATTACTCGAGAAACCTATATGTGGGGATCATATATGAAGAATAAAAATATTATTAAAGATAAAAATTTATTTATCACCGATTAACTTAATTGAAAGTTGAATAATTATTAACGTAACTCTTGGTGGTGTTAAAAGGCGGCGGGGATAGTTCTTTTTTAGGTCGATGAAATCCTTGTAACACCATATGGCGTGGTCCCAGGAGTGTATCAACATTTTATTTATTTCTTGTAAAATCTGATTAAAAACTATGCCCCTAATTTTATTACATAATATGATTACAATTGACTATGGAGAGATCCCTTTTAATATTAGTGAGTTAGTGACTTAACAGTCACCCTGTATAACTGATAGTTCAGTAAAATCTTATTTTAATTTAGTTATTATGTAAGACAGCATCAATAGTCCTTTTATATTTTCTAGCGCTATTTCTTATTGCTTACACCATATTTTATTTTGTTCTTCTCTTTACCGTTTATTATAATATTTTATTTCTGTTATTATTACACCAAGTTGTTTCTTTTTATGACTATTTTACAAAACTAGACAAATATGAAAAAAATATAAAAAGAAACGCAAATAATATTACAACACTTTAATCTTCTTAATGTTGAAATTGAAAATCCACAAGTTAAAAATGTCAAAGTATGTTTTCTATTTTTGACAATTTAAATAACAAATGTATATAAATTTTGTGAAAGAATGAATTGTTTTATCATCCTTAAGTTATATAAATTTTGGTTGACTGTTCTATTAGCAATAATGTTTTACCACGAAAGAAAAAAAAAATGGCATATATGACAAATATAAATTGTAATAGAAGTGGTATGGGCTCTTGCTTTACAAACCGGAGGTCGTGGGTTCGAATCCCGCAATTTGCGTTTTTGTTTCTTGGTTAGATTAAGGCAATGTGGGCTGATCTGATGAAAAGAAAGATCCATGCATCGGATGGGCATGTTAAAAATCGGTCCCGGTTGTCAAGAACACCTGGCAGTTGTTAAAGGGTCAGTGCCTTCAAATATCCTGAATACTATTTCATCCTTTGTATACAGTTTACCTCTTTGGGTTGGTGGAGGTCAGATGCCAGATGCTTCGTGTAAAAGCTGATATTTGGGTTATATTTGGTCGAATTAGAAGCCCAACCCCAAGTAATTCGGGAATAAGTCTAAGAGGAGAAATTAAAATTATTGTACAACTAACTCACAGATTAACTAAAATAAGATTAAAATTATGTATGGATTAGGATTAAGGGGACTCTTTGTATATTTTAGGTGTATTTTGCTTGGATTGTCTTGCATACTTTTTATGTACAAATTCAAAAAGGAACTTTTCTTTTAAACATATCTATACTATTGTCACCAAATGTGACACTGGATGTTGCTCATTTATGTAAACAAAAAGTAAAGGACCATGAATGCTACCCTGTGGTACACCTAATTTAACTTTAAGAGATTTGACGGAACTTGCTCTATTTTTTTATTATTGTATACAGTGTTTTGTTTAAATTGTGTAAATTATTCAAATATATAATTATAATGCAATATGAAAGTAAGTACAATATATGTTAATATTATATTTAGAAAAGGAAAGTGTATATTTTGGAACATTTTCATTTAAAAGTTTTTATATATTTTGTTTTCTATTTTTATACATCATTCAACATAACGGGACTTGTACTTTCGTGGCAAAACAGTTACTAGTTGTTAGATATTTCATTTGTTGATTATAAAATTTAAAATCATTGAATTTAAAACATTAAGCTATAAAATTGTCAAAAAACTATGTACTTTGATATTTGGTACAAAATATTATTTATTATATAATATTTTATCAATTTCAATGTTAGAAGTATAGAGTAATGTAATATTATAAGTGTTTCTAAAGGTACGTTTTTGGTATTTGTCTAGATCGTCGATCCGAAGCGGAAAAAAGTAAATATGCTCCAAGATAAACGGAAAGGACAAGAAGGTGATACAACATTGGTAGACTCATCGTCTGATAATGACTTAAATCAAGAAAAAAGTCATAAAAAGAAGGAACAAAATAAGATTAGGTGTCGGCGATATAGGGATAAGAAAAAGGCTGAGGCTATAGTCAATCCTAAACCAGTGGTAACACCTGAAGAGGAAGAGAAAATCAAAATTCGCAGGGAGAGAGACAAAATGAATAGCAAGCGTTACAGGGATAGGATAAGAGCCATTCGGTCGGTTAATTCATAGAAAGTACTTAAATGTACAGATATACATAAGACAATAAAGACACGTCTAGAAGATAAATGGAAAAAACAAGGTGATGCAACATAAGATGCAGATATTTATAATGAAAATAAATCAGAAGAGAAAAAATATCAAAATGATGAACAAAAAAAGAAAGAACGAAGTAAAGTTAGAGGTTGAATTGATTCAATCCTAAATCAGTAATAATAACACCTTAAGGAGAGGATAATCAAACTTCGTAGGGAAAGAGACTTTTCCTATAGCTAATCAATTGGTTTATGCATATACAGAATCCTCAAAAAAATTATTAGAAGTCACAAACTAAGAAGATAGAAAAGGTACAAATTACAGAAATGTGGACAAACTTCATGCCAGAATGATAAGAGACTGTATCTTTTTAAACAGTTCTGAAGCATGTTATTGATATCACTGCGTCACATCATTTTTAAGACATATTTTTGTTCGAAATCAGTCTTAAAGGAATTGTCACTTAGCAATCAAAAGGGAACAAACTAGAAGAATGAAAGAAAAGACTAAAGTTTTAGCGGTGGTAGCATATATATTTGAACTGTGCGTAGTCAGTTTCATAAAGAAGAAAGACTGCTATACATATTTCACTTTAAAACTAATGATGGTGTGAGACTATAAAATACTTTTTTTTAAATTACAAAGCAATTAATCAAACCGAAATGGATCATTAGAAGATTTTCACAGTGCAAATTTGGTAATTTCAATAAATGATGTGCCGGATCGTAAAAATGTATATGCGCGGATACGAATACAAGTATTTTGTGCCAAGATCCGCGTATACGGATCTTCCGTTTCTTACTTTATTAAGCCTAACTAAAACATTAAAAATCTATTGACCGCATTACATAATGGTGATTTTAATACCTTGGAGCTACATACTATTTATATAGTACAGTACTTTAGTATATGTTTTCGATATAAAGTTGCCAAATCTTTGATTTCAAGAAATAAAATAATAGTAATCGATTGGAATTTAATACATTTCCATTGCTACCTAATCATATATCAGAAGAATTTCAATTATTTATTGAAAATTAACAAGGTACAATATCCGTAAAGATTCACAGGAAAAATATATAGATATCTGTCACATCTCTAATTTCAAAAATCATAAGTCTTTTGTAATAATCATAAATACTTGATAATGCATATAATTTAAATATTGTTGAAATCAATTGTCAAAATAATTCAAACAATAGGAATAATACTGAAAATTTGGTATATTGTTATTATCTTTTATAAATAAATAAACCATTCATAAATATATTCAATTACTGCTTGTGGTTCTTGATGATGTAAAAACCATTCATATAGGTTTAATTTACACAAAATAAAAAAAAAAAACAAGTATGTGATAAACCCAAAAAAAATTCTATTAATGGTTTTAAGTATTTAATTTTTTCAACAGTTTCCAATAAGTTTTTGTTGTATTCTTCTATTATTTAAGTTTATTTGATACCAAAAACAGTATATATATGTTTATAGCTATAGTTGGTTTTTCTTATAAGAGTAAGGTATTTGTATTGTTTGATTACTGCTGTTTTGGGTTGTAATGTAAATAAATTCTTGATGTTATAAACAAGTAAACAATAACTTCATATGTCCAATAGGACTCAACTGTATATAATATAACATCATTATGTACACTGTCAAAACAATAATAAAGTTTAATTCTGTTTTACAAGATGTTTATTGTAATGTAGAAAATATATACATATTTTATTTTAAAAATAAAATAAAAATATTTCTGTGATAAATTTGGCGACTACTATAGTTGCACTAGGAACCAAGTAATAAATACGACTGTAATATTATTTTAAAAACTGTTCCAGAACTAGGAAATAAATACAAATATGTAAAATAAATAAAATTGTTATTAAATACTTAATATATATTTATGTCTCCTCTGTTTGAACAGATTCAGATGAAACCTTATTCCTTGAAAAAAAAACCGTTTGGGTTAACGGTTTTTACTCAAATTTACACTAAACACATCTAAATATGATTTAGGGTTTATTTTTAAGATATTATCTGATGATATTTTTAAATCATGTTAGAAAATGATCATACAGAATAAGTGAACTTGAAATCAATGAGTTATGAGTGTCACAAGAAAAATAATTGATATGTTTAGTATGAAGGCCATAAAGTTTACAATTTTATTACACATAGTATATATGTACATACATGTATGTACATATGGAATTCCCTAGACTTATTTTTTTTCTCTCATACAGAATTTTATTTTACGCCAATTCGGTGAAAATTAAATTTATTCTTATTTATTTGTGTAGCAATCAGTACCAGACAATCATAGAAATTCATTCGATAATTAAGATGCACTAAATATACTTTTGATTAAACCAGTTTAATCATTTGTTGCTAAATTTATTGTTCCTCGTAAATATAACTATCACATAAAAATATTTTCTACTTCCACTGGTAGTTACTTTTTTTTTGATAAAGATCGGCGCATATAATCAAACAAAAAAAATCTTCAGCTTTATCATATTAGTATAGATATTTAATGGAAATTAAATAATAAGAAGAAATCGACGGTACCCGCGTAAAACTATCGAAACTGAAAATTCTCTACCTTACAGTAAAGCGATTCTAAGTTTAGATTTTGATTCCTATCGCGATTTTGATTGCGAGAAGAGATTTTTATTTATTTTGCCCCAGAATTTATATACAGAATTATAAATGCTTGTCTCTACTTGTCAATAAAATAAAAATGTAACTTTTTCAATTTCGATAGTATACGTGGGGGCCATAGAAATGTTATATTAAAAGCAAATATTAATTGACCACTGAGTAAATTTAATCCAGAGTTGAGTAATTATTTACGAAAGCCATGGGCATCCTAGCGGTCGCGGCGCTTTCGGGTTAGTGAAGAACTGCGCCAGCTGGCCATATGTTCGCTGCC